>PVKU01015274.1:0-18998 GCA_004027475.1 Anoura caudifer | reverse complement strand
GTGGATATGGTTGTCTGGCAGTTCACATTTCAGACAGAGACACAAAGCGATCAACTTTCCCGAACCTGCCAGAGTGGCCTCCACTCACCCTTCATGTGGGGTTACAGGGCACATGATCTGTGAATCATGTTGCTACATGAAAGACCTTTTCCTTGAGCAGAGTGTCTTTTGATAGAGGAGTGGATAAACAAGATGTGTATGTGTATACTGTGGAATTCTACTGAGCCATCAGAAAAGATGAAATACTGCCATTTGCAACAGCATGGGTGGATCTTGAGAATACCATGCTAAGTGAAATAAATCGGTCAGAAAAAGCTGAGAACCATATAATTTTACTCATATGTGGGATGTAAAACTGAAAGCAACAAGTGAACAAACAACCAAAAACTCACAGACACAGACAACAGTGTGGTGGTGACCAGATGCAAGGGGTCGGGGGTGGTAAAAGACAAGGGGGGTCAAATATGTGACGATAGAAGGAGGTTTGACTTTGGGTGGTGGGCACACCATGGTATATACAGATTATGTGTCATAGAAATGTACACTTGAAACCTCAATAAATTTAATTTTAAAAATATTTAAAAACTGGCAAATGACAAGGGGAATAAGCTAGTGCGAGGAGAAGTAAAAGAAACCTTGTCGATTATCCACTTGCTAATTATCTGCTTTACTTTATAAGCAGAGACTCCTCCATTCAGAAATTCTAGCATGGGGAAGGGGCAAAGGTCAAGGTGTGATGTGTATAGACACACTAAATACAAGAAAGCAGTGTTTTGAAATTTTTGCTTGAGGAACTAGTAGTATTTCTAAATAGCAATGGAATATGTAACTTCATTACTTAATATAAAACCAAAGCCAAAATTGTAGGAAACGTAAATATATATAAGAAAAGGGAAGGACAAACGAGGAGTATGACAATAAAAACTAAGGTTTTTTTTTTCATTTTTATAACCCATTCCATTCAAATCAATTGTTTTTAAAGGAGTAACTTATTTAACACATTTGGGTGAACACACGAAGTGATAGACACAGGATGTGTTATAGAAATGTCCACCTGAAACCTGTATAATTTTATTAACCAATGTCACCCCAATAAATTCAATAAAAATATGAACCATCAAACATAATTAGGTAAAGTATAAATATCAAAGATAATATGTATGTGTTTTTAACTGTGATGTGGCTGTAAATGCTATGTGTTTTGTCTTTGGTTAATACAGGAAGAAAATTTATCATGCGTGATGTATATAAACCCTGCTTTTACTAAAAGCTCACAGGACATTACTCTTTTCCCAGAAGGCAAATGTTTACAATGAAAAATAGAGACATTTCAATAGTCTTTCTTAGAAAATGAAAGGTTACTTGAAAGAACAGAAATGTATTTGAGTGTGTTATATCTACTGGGAAAGTGCTTAAAGCAATGGGAAGACATACTGTTCCTAAAGGTGTGCTCTCAAAGCTGAAGAGCATTAAGTGAACTTTTCATTTGCTTTACTCTCAGGTCTTCTCCTCCTCAGCATGATTAATGCTCTCCACACTTCAGTAGAAACTCTCTTGGAAGAAGCCTTCCTAACTATGGTTCATCAAATTATCATGCCCAAAATGGAATACATGGTATCTAACTTGAACTGAGCATGCTTGTAAGCACAGCAATTGCTTCATCTTTGTGCCAGCATGGCAAGGTGTATTCTGAGGAAAGCAGTACCGCCATGGAAAGCACTCCAAAAGAGGACCTGCTAATAACTTATCAGTGGTTCCAAATAGGGACAACATTTTTACCAATGGCTATGTCTTTTAACTTTATTTCTACTGTTGACACTATTACAGATGTCCCCATTCCTCCCCATTTGCCCATCTCCACCCAGCCCCTGCCCCCCTTCCCTCTGGCCCTCACTGCGCTACCGTCCGTGTCTGTGAGTCATGCATGTGTGTTCTCTGGCTGATCCCTTCACCTTCTTTCTTCCAGTCCCCCTTCTCCCCTCCCTTCTGACAGCTATCAGTCTCTTCCGCATATCCATGCCTCTGGTTCTGTTTTCTGATATTTGCATTCACATTTGACTAGGCAAATGGAACAAGGATGGTATGAGATTAGATCAGCATTTCCAAAATGAAGCTGTTGAGTCATTTAGTAACTCCAGGTTAAGCAGTAGGTACAATAGCCTCAGTGATGCAGTAACGCCCAGAAGGTGTGGGCCAGTAGGGGCAGCCACAGCTGAGGAATAGTCAGCCTCTCCTTATAAGTTTTGCCTTTACTATGCCATTCCTCACCCACCATAAACACACATTGTGCAGTAGTGTATAGTTTGAATAGTCAGAGTTGTGAGGTATTTACATAATTGCTTCAAAACAAGAGCTACTTACATTCCTGATTAATGGAGTCTCCTTTAATCTCTTAATTTTCCAAATGTGTTGCTCAAAAAATAATGTTCCAGTCTTCTTTTTGATTCAGGATTTAATTGCTACTGAAGAAAGTACATAGATAAGAGATTATGATTTATGAAGCAGATATTTATATCGATTTATTTATCATGTATTTCACTAGTATTTACTCCAAACAAAAACATTAAAATATATAACAGGGAAAGTCTGATCTCTGTATAATCCACCTGGGCATTTGTCTCCTTCTATCTACTAAGTTAGACCTTTGATAAAAGAGGGAGTAGGGAGTTATTTAGGATGGTTATCAAAGGAAGATGATATTGGTACAATGTACTTTTAATGTTTAATGTATTTGATATCTTTGAAATCATTTAGAAGATTGGCAATTTAATAACACTGATAAATCATATTCAGTAGACATGGAGACAGGCAGTCTAAGTGTATTAAGCCTTAGCCATTCAGAATAGCAAATTTGGCTATTTAAATATCTGAACTATGCCAAATATCCTTCCTGATTATTCTGTCAAAGCAGATGAATCAATGCATAGGCAGAATAAGCAGCTGCCACTCAAAAGGAGTGGATGGATTCTAAGTTCTTTTGACCAAATGTGTCCGTCATGCGAGTCTCTCTGCAACGAAGTCTGAAGGCCCATGAATGTCGAATGGCGGAGAGCTCGCTCAGCAGCAGGACAGTGCGAGAGGGTTTCCGGATTTCTCCCGACGAAGTTACAATAAGTTGGACCACTGTATTTCAACAACAAATTCCTTGCTCAACACACACGTCTGAGAGACCCATGCATTGAGACCTCAGAAGGTGGGTGAATCTGAGGACAAGGGAGAGAGGACCAGGGGGAAAGGGCGGAGATGGAAGCGATGAGCACCTGATGCTCATGGAAAGGCAGCACTGGAAACACACAGGCCAGCAGCCCCGTAGGGGCTTTCAATCCACAGGAATGGTACCTAGACTGACGTGACTGGGTCGTAAAGGGATGACCACCTCCCTGGGGGAATACACAGTATTTTCCTTGAGCATCACCACAGAGATCCCAGAAGCCCCACTAGTATAGATAAGAGAAAATAAAAGCCTGTACTTCAGCACCACCTACTGCAAAAACGATAGAAAGTCCTGCACTTACCAACCTGCTAAACAGTGAAGTTCCATGTACTTAAAAAAAAGATTTGATTTCAAACCCACAGCTGCCTGGGAAGAGAAATAATCCATCAAGCACAATGAATAACCAGGATAACAAGTAAATTCAGAAAGAAAATCAAAAAGACATGGAAGACTGTTTTAAATGACAGAACTCAAAATTGCAGTTTTACAAAATGAGATGAAAAGCAAGTCAATGGGTTCAGGAATAAAAGCAACAAACAAAAAGGGTAATTAATCTAAGCGTTATAAAAAAGAACCGAGCAGAAACTTGGGAATCTAAGAAATTAATAAATGAGATAAATAATTAACCAGTAAACTATGAAAATAGAAGAGATTCGATGGAATAAAGAATTAGTGATACAGAAGATAGAATTCTAAAAATGACCTCAGTGGAAAAAGGGAGAGAATTCAGAGTTTAAAAAAGTAGAAGAGCCCTAACCAGTGTGGCTCAGTTGCTTGGGCACTGTCCCATAGATGGAAGGGTCAGGGGTTCAATTCCCAGTCAGGGCACATGCATGGGTTGCAAATTTGGTCCCAGTTACAGAGCGTACAACAGGCAACCAATCAATGTTTCTCTCTCACATTGATATCTCTCTCTCTCTCTCTTTTTCCCTCCCTCCCCCTCTCTCCAAAATCAATCCTCAAGTGAGGCCAAAATAGAAATGGAAAACAAGAGATGCTGAAAGGTGCTCTTCGGATTGAAATAAAAAGACAAAAGGATACAAAACTGAGAGTAAGATGACTAACAGACAGATGTAGGACATTTAAACTCTTTTTAAAAATAGGGTAGTAAACACTTAAATAGACAAGGTTTAAGGAGGTAAAAACTTCAAACAGAAAATAATTAGTTACTGCAATTGGAAATGAATGCACAGCTTTAAAAGGGAGAATTATGACAACAAAAATCTAAAAGGAGAAGAAGATATGGACTTAAACAGGTAAATGCAGATAAGATGCAATCAGCAGGAAAAAAAAAAACTATGGTATATATAAAATTTGCTTTTGTATCAACCCAATAGTGACCACACACACACACAAAGAACAAGAACACATAACATAAAAGAAGAAGAAATGGAGGGCAAAATATTGTAGACTAACAGCAAACATACATTCCTTTTCTTGAATATTTGAATATATGTGACATCAGGTATGAGTAAGGAATCTCACATTAACAGGCACCCTACATAATGTTTATTTCATTAAAAAATGTTAACCCCAAATAAAACAAAACTTCAAATTCAGAAAACAATTTTTAAAGGAAAAATTTCTACAAATATACTTTGTTAGATGACTTGAAGAAATTTGAAAAGCTTTTCTTTATTTTTAGACTTCATTTGAAAATACTTAAGAATTTACTTTCCTATAGTATTCATGTATTCAGAAATAATTTATTTTCAGAGATTTGAGTGACAATTTTTGAAATAATAAATATTTTAGTTAAGAATATTATTAGATTGAGAGAAAAATAGTGAATATAGTATAGATTATTCCAAATGCCCTTTATCCAACTTCCACTGATATTAACATGTACACAACCTTGAGTTACTTGTCAAAACTAAGAAAGTAACATTAACTAAACCCTGGACTCTATTCATATTTCATAAGCTTTTCCACAAGTGAACTCTTCCTATTCTAGGATTCCATTGAGGTTTTAAAATTATCTGTAGTTATTGTGTCTCTTTAACATCCCTTGGTTTTTATGACCCTTACAGTTTCAAGGAGGACTGGTCAGTTTTTTGTAGAGTGGTCCTCAATTTGGATTTGTCTGATGTATTTTTCTCAGTGTTAGGCTGCATCTATGGGTTTTTCTTGGAGGAGAATCACAGAAATCAAGTGTCCTACTTATCACATTCCATCAGGGACATGTGATAGTAAAATGACTGAGTCCTGGTGAGGATAATCTTGGTCACAATCATCTCTACAAGGTTTCTTCACTATTATGTCCCCCTGATTCTCTTTTAGTCTCTATTCTTTGGAAGCAAGTCATCACCCCCAGTGAATATTTTTATTTCACAAAGTGTGAAGTCAAATACAACATCCTAATAGAAAGAAAGAAGCTGAGGGAGTATGAAAAAGGTGTTTTCTGAAAGTTATTTCAGAAATAACTGGGCATTTGGCACCTATTTCATTTATTTATTTATATTTTTTTGAATATTCAAAGATGTTTATTATTAAATACTAGGGAAATACTGTTTGAAACCACTTTCTTTTTTCTTTTTATCTTTTTAAAAATTTATTTTAATTGTTGTTCTTGTACAGTTTTCTGTCTTTTACTCCCATCCCAGCCAATACAACCAAAGGCACGCACCTATTTCATTTTTTATGGCAAAACAGACTTTACCTTCAACCGGTTATTGAAAATGCTAACATGAGTTCAGAAGTTGGTTGAGGCTAGAGATCTACATACACAAAATGATTAACTATAAATTACAGAGTATTCATTATGATATTTTTGGTACACAGTTTGTACCTAACACATGTATGACTGTTATGTGTGTCAGTTAATTCTCAATTGAATACTGAGTTTATAACTGAGAATATTGCGAAATAATCAAAACTTACAAAAGATAAAGAAAAAATTGATAAGAAAAAAGATAAAAGATAAAAAGATAAAAGAAAAATTGTAGAAAGCTGTTAGAATAAATTGTCTCATTTACCATGACAAAGCATTTCCTTTGCCACCTAATTTGCATATTACCCACACCATCTTGTTCCACATACTAAAGAACATTTTCTTCAGAGGTAACCTAAAAATCTCCCTTTAGAAATCTGCATGATGGTTTTTGAATGTGACAAAGTTATAATACTATTAACCATTTCAAATGACAAGTAATAAAAAGAAAGTATGTTTCTTAAAATAATATTCTAATTTTAAAAACAAATGGGATTTAGATCTTCTAATCTATTTTGAAGCCTGTCTTCTTTCAAACTCTGTACATTGCTTTTGTTTTTAATTTTCAGCTTCAGTCAAGAATTTTGAAAAGGAAATCATTGTGAACACAAGGCAAACGTACCATCTGACCATCTAACTAGTACCATCCTTTCACCAGGGGGCAGAAGGGATCGTTCTTGGGAGTCATTTAATTTACACATATGAACAATTCTGTGTATGTTTATCCATGTGTATCTTCCTGTGTATGACTGTAAGTCTCTGTGTTTCATGAGGTTGTTAAATAAGCCAATAAAAGTTTGAGAATTAAGTGATTCAAGTAACGTGGCGCAACAATAGAAGTAAGTGAAGCTGTTACATTGACCCCAGTCAGGTTATTGCAAATCCTGATTATATCCTGAGGGATTGGAAAGTATAGTGATTTTCAGTTTTATTATGCATATACATATACCTATACATGTACATAGACATATCTGTTATCAATTTAACTATTGGGGTATGTTCTTCAATTTTAAAGCGAAGTTGTTATTTTATTTTATTTATTTACTTTTCACTGTTGTTCAGTTACCGTTCTGCCTTTTTCCCATTGCTCTCTCCTGCCCCGCCCCCTCTCACTCCCACAGTCCATCACCCCTATTGTCTGTGCCCCTGAGTCCTCTATTCCTATACCTTGACGATCCTTCCCCTATTTTCCCTCTGTTATACCCTCCCCCCTCCCCTGTAGTCACTGTCAGTCTGTTCTTTATTTCCATGTCTCTGGTTCTATTTTGCTTGCTTGTTTGTTTTGTTGATTAGATTCCTGTTAAAGGTGAGATCATATGATATTTGTCCCTCACTGCCTGGCTTATTTCACTTAGCATAACACTCTCCAGTTCCATCCATGCTGTTGTGAAGTGTAGGAGATCCTTCTTTCTTTCTGCTGTGTAGTATTGCATTGTTATTCTAATTATCAGTGAAAATTAACTTAGCATTAGATTATAGTCTATGGGTACAGTCCTAGGTGTTTATTATTTTAAAGTTCAAAATTTGAAACAGTTTAATAGTGAATACCCAATTGTGCTGATCAGAGAGAAAAGCTTACTTTGAAATATTCACATGACTTAAATGTTGGCACATGACAGCTAACATGTGTCATTGAAATTTACATAAATGATGTCTCACAATCAAATATTAAAAATAGCATCACAAATAGAATATTAATATTGTTAATTTTGTTGTGCTTTGGAGATTTTTCTAAGCATCACTTCAAAGACTCTATAAGCTGAAAGGCTTAGAAAATAATTCAAAATTCCTACCATGTGGATTTGTAACCTTTCATGATTCAATTAATGCATGTAAGTGATGAGAGGCAACAGGATATTTTCTAAACAATTGATTTACTTTATCTCTTAATGTCTTCTGTTTCAATTCCCTGAGATGTGGTATAAATGGTTTCATATTAGTAGACTTTTCTCTCCCGCTGGGCCTTGGAGGAGCTGAATGTCTGTGCTTTTACTGCTGAAGTATTGCTTTTAATGAAACACTCAGGAATGAATTAGTAATCCATAACCTGCAAAATTTTAAAAGCCTCAACCAAGTCCATATACTTTCACACTTTTATATTGGAAGTTCAGCACTTCTACTGCTAATGTTCTATATTTAAAGGTGCATTAGTGGATTTCCTAAACCAAAGTCTATCGTAACTTTTTATAGTAGGCTAACAGCATAGACTAAATCAGACAATGAAAATATTTTTAATTTTCAATGAATCATCAGCCACTAACTTCAGATTTACTCTAGACATTTTAATATCAGAAAGATAGAACTATTATGTTATGCAATTCCTGTGTTAATTTAACTGTACCAAAGAAGCCATTACCTTCATGTTTTGTGGCTCAATAATTATATTTTGCTTTCCTAACATTAATAGAAAAATGACATATCAAAACACCATGATTTGCAATAATCTACAGGGGAAGTATGAATACTATCTCTCTGTTAACTGAATAATTTCTTCTTTTTGTGACGTTTGGATCATGCATTTCATAATGCTAAAAATGCATTTGTTTTCATTTGCAAAAGAATTATTCCATTGCAAGTGCGTGCATATTTGTCCTAGAGTTTACTTAGAATAAAGCCTGTTGTAATTTACATAAGACTTTTAGGCAAAGAAAATCATTTCTCAGGCATAGAAATCACGGCAAGCTGTGTTTTGAACTGAAGGTGATTTGGATGATTACGGTTGTAGATTAAGAGAAAATGAAGCTTGTATGCAGTTTGCTTGTATTAGGGTCTCAAGCAAACAATCCTTCCAGGGCATTTTGGTAAATATACCTAATGAAATTGGCTGTCTTTCAAAGGTCTCATTTCCACTGCTTACAAAATGAAAGAAAACAGACCCTTTAGGAGGAAATTGGGCAAAGAACCACTCGCAAACTTGTTATTTTCAGAGACAGAACAGGCTGTAGTGGAACAGAACTCGGATACTTTTGCTTGAACATGATTGTGTTTATAGCCACTATTCTCAAAAGTATTAACAGACTAGGACGTATGCAATAATCTCAGGAAAATGGGTTTGCAAATGATGGCATCTACAGATGTTGCATTATTAAGTTGTACACCTGAATGATTTTAACCAATGTGACCTCAATAACTTAAATTAAAATAAATTTTTAAAACATGAAAGTTTTATGTTGTGAATGCATAGAAATCTAAAAATCCCACACAGAATATTAAAATTCATTAAAGAATATATGTTGTCTGCAAACTAAATGTACAAAAATAATTTTGTTTCTATAATCTTATAGTAACAAATTAAAATGATTTAAAATTGATAGTAATTTTATCATCAAAAATATCAAATACCCACAGGCATAGTGATTTTTATGATTAGTTCATCTGAGAAGAATAATTGAGAATAATAATTTAGAGCATAACATCCATGTTCCTTAGGTGTGATCCTACTTTTTTTTTAAAAAAGATTTTACTTATTTATTTCTAGAGAGGAGAAGTGAAGGAGAAAGAGAGGGAGAGAAACATCAATGCATGGTTGCCTCTTATGTGCCCCTACTGGAGACCTGTCCCTCAAGCCAGGCATGTGCCCTGACTAGGAATTGAGCCAGCGACCTTTGGTTTGCAGGCCAGCACTCAGTGCACTGAGCCACATGATCAGACATGAAAACATGAGTGGGCAAGGTTTGTTATATGGACTTCAGTATCAACAGCCACACTTTCCCATAGGTATAATACGTGTCTGGCAACCTAATCTCTATCAGTGATAGATGTGAAATGTTGTCCCAGGCTGCTAATCCCTTTTTTAATTAAACTTTTTTTCAGAGTTGAGCAGGGAATAAGATGATTACTAATTGGGTTTTGAGACAATTCAGTGTATACTGACATAAATGTAATAAAATATTAATAAATCATTTTATTATAGGGAATCAATGTTTTTATCATTATTTCCTACTCTTGTGATGAATGCACAAAAAGATGCTTAATACTGATAGCTTTACAGAAATAGCTAATGAAAAGTATTTAACTTTCTAGCAAACCTAGGACTTCAAATTCAGTATTTACAGCCCAGATCTACATGATCATTTTTAAAAGTTATCAGTTTAAAATGTCAGCAGTTTCCACAAAAATTAGGACTGATATTTAAAATACTACTTTCTAATTTTTCTGGGCTGAAGAAAGGAAATTGAGCACAAATGTAAGGAAATGATTCAAATTGTTAAAAATCTAAAGACAACAAAAATCTGATAGGGAGAGTGCTTCTTTAAAGCACAGAGTTTTTTAAAGAGAAATTCATAAATGTGTCAAATATATTACAAATGATTTTCTTACTTTAGACATTTTAGCGATGATCTTTATTATGCACTTCAGTGAGAAGCGCTTGTTTAAATCTTGTCATTATCCAGTTGCTACTGTGATGGATTTATTCAAAGGGAGCTAATGCATATCTTACAATAAGACCCCCAATGAATAACAAAAAATCACAAAAATAATTTGTTCTGTTGTCAGTAATTCGTTTCATTTGTATCACACCTTTACCACGTTACTGAATGTAAGAAATACAAAGTTTAATAAGATGTGAATCTTGTCCATAAGGGAATCACAACCATTTAGTCTCTTGATATTGATATAAGAAGAGATTAAGTAATGCAAAATATCTTAATGAAGCAAGGATTCTCAGTGAGGCCATGAAAAGAGATTAACAAGGTAGAGGAGCAAGAGATTCATATGAAGAAAATTAAATTTTATTTTCAATGACAATTAAAACAGCATGGAAAAGACTGTCAGTTGGCAAACCTTATTAAATCATGGATCCAGGGAAGTCAAACTAAAATAATCATTCTGCAAAGATCATTCCAAATTTGCTTACTTTTCACTGTCTTCTGTGATCTTTACTCTTGAGTTACCTTGTAAGAAGTTCATGTGGACACAAGAACAAAGAAAAATGGAAGGGTCACATTTGTAATAAAAAAAGTGACGAAGTAAAAGTGATTATTTTGCTTTCATCATTTATTCATATAGCATTTCCCACTAAAGTCAGAGAACATAGTATTAATTTACTCAGTTTCATTTTGGGGTACTTTGCAGCACATTTTATTTTTATTTAGGGTAGTAAGAGCTTGCTTATTTCCTCTTTGCAAATACACATCATTATATGAGCAAACACACTATACTATATAATAGTAAATGGTCTAATAAATGAATAAGAAATCATTTTTATTCTCCTAGTTAATTTATGTATACAAGAGGCAAAAATGCATGATCTATTGGAATATTTTTCATGTATGAACATACGTATATTATAAAACAGATATCCATTTCAATTTTGTCTGTACTCATAAGCATACTCAATATAAAATGCCAGTTTTAATAGGAAATAAAAGTTAAAATATTTTAATGTAAAAGATGGATTATTTATGTTTTTAATAACGTAGGCTTCAATCATTCTCAAGACATATTACATATTTCAGATTTTTTAAAAAACATCTCAAGCCAGGTCTCATCCACTTCCAGTGTGTGAACACGTCTTCTTTGGATGGCAGTATGCGCAGTACTTGTACGAACAGAGTGAATGCATTGTGTGGCACTGCATCACTCAGTCCTGACACAAACACAGATGAATCCTTAAATCGGTGGAATTCTTGACAGAAAACAGATGGAACACTAAATCAGTGTAATTAAAGGGAGTTTAATAAGGAGACCATTTACAAATGTCGGAAAAAATGTGTATAATACAGTGCACTGAAGTGAACAACAGCAGAATGTAGTAGCTACTTCTCGCCCAGAAGGGTGAAAGGCAGACAGCCTTGCCCAGGACTGGTAAGAAGGCCAGCTCAGTATGTAGAAGGTGAACAGCCAATGAAAGCTGTAGCCTTTCACACTGGTACAGAATCCTGGCAGGCTATAGTCTGATACACGTATGGTTCATTTATTTCCTAATAATAAATATATATTATGCTTCACTTAAAAATTAGCAACAACAGCAGAAAAAATAAAATAAATTCCCCCAAATATATACCATTAAAGTATTGTTGGCATTTCTTTATGTCATATAGAATAGAGACTTTAAAAAAATGAGTGTGATTATTATCAGTGTCCAATTTCCATAGCTTTGGAGGTTTTTTCTGAATAGTTAGATATGCATTTAACCAAATGCTGATTATAATTCACTTTGTTGCTACTTCTAAAGGTTCATAGTTTTCATAATATATTTCAAAAATGACTTTTTTATGATCTCTTCTACATCAGTATATCCTGATATTCTAATATCACATGTTAAATTATAATGCATTATCCTGATATGAGACCAATATATTGAGTAGGTAACTATATATGATGACCATCTACATACATGTGCATATATGCATACATACTGAATGAATGGCCTATTCAAACTGTTTTATGATGCAGAATAGTCATAGTCTGTGGTTGTTAACTTCCGGTCATTTGGTAGATAAGAAAATGTTCAGCTTTCAAAGCAGGGCTCAATAACATTTTTTTGAAGCCAGAATAAGCTACCATTTTGATGACTAGATATCAGTGCAATTTGAACACTGAAATTTGGAATGATAATAAGATGATATAGGGCCTTCTTTTCTGCATATTATTAGCCAAGGGAATGTCTAATGTAAAATGTATTGGCTTGGGTTCAGATGGGATTTAGTATGTCTAATCATTATACTGATTTTACATATTTCAAACTCCTTTATCTTGTAAATTTTCACTCCTTAGGATCTCAGCATGCACCATAGGGAAAAGAAAGCCCACTGACAAAAATCTGCAAAATGTCAAGGTGGAAGGAGTTAATGAAATGTTTCTCCTTGCACGGCATGTACTCAAAGTCCAGAATTCAGATACTAGCATCGCTCAGAGGAAGTAATGCCCTCCCCTCCAGCTGCTGCTCCTCTCAAGAAAGGCTAGTGCTGGAGCACTTCTCAAGAATGGTACCAAGTTATAGTGTCACATCATGTTTTTTAAAGTTGGGGAACATTTTCAATGAACTTTGAAAAGGTTTTATTGATTTATTTTTAGAGAGAGGAGAAGAGAGGGAGAGAAACATCAAGGGAGGGTCTCCAGGTCCCCAGTAGTGGGTGTGTGAGAGGCAACCCAGGCATGTGCCTCTAAGAACTGAACCGCTGACCCTTGGGTTCACATGCCGGTGCTCAATCCACTGAGCCACACCAGCCACAGTCATTTTCAATGGATTTTTAAAATAAAAATATTTGGGTTCATCTAAGTAGAAAAGTAAAAGGGGAACCTAGTAGAAAATTAGAAAAAGATACTAACTAGAAATGAGACCAACAGAAAACATTATATGTAATAAGGGCTCAGTGACATAAACAATCAATGTCTGAATTCATAATGGAATTGATCTAAATATTTTTTCTAAAGGAAAGTTAATATACACCTTGGCTGGACGGCTTACTTGGTTGGAGCATCATCCTGTATACCGAAAGTTTGTGGGTTTGATCCCCGATCAGGGCCATGCTTAGGTTGCAGATTTGATTCCTGGTCTGGGCGCATAGGGGAAGCATCAAATCGATGTTTCTCTCTCTCCCTTCCTCTGTTGTTTCCTGTCTCTCTAAAAAAAAAAAAAATCAATGAAAAAATGTTCTCAAGTGAGGATAAAAATATTTTTTAAATTTTTTAAAAGAAAGAAAGCCAGGAAATATAACTATCAAAACACTATCAAAATAAGCATATTTTAAGTTAGTAGATTATGCATGGAAGATAGTGTCAGCTGGACCTTAATATACATCAAATAACAGTCAAATTATGTTGCTGGAAAAGGGAAAATTTATGTTAATTTACTAATAACTATATTTGGTAGGGACCTCTGTATTGTGAAAGATAATTTTAGTTTAGATAAGATTCCTTACGTATCCATAAATTTGTATATTGTGTAGTTTTTATTAAAGATAATATACATTTTGAGAAAACAAGTGAGCAACTGATATTCATTTGTGGGATTTGTTGATTACATGCCTTTCATGGACTCACAGAATTCAGCAATTGAAAAGGATTCACAACAAATCAGTCTCTTAGAGCTGGAGAAAGTGAGAAAAACAAGTTTATTCCAAGACTATACAGCTGGGGACAAAGTCAGGGCTCAATTCTAGGTCTAACTGTGACTCCAATACTTTTTCTATTGCACTAAAGCTGCATATTATCTCTAACTGTTCTTACTATTAGAAATCTGACATCAATTAATTAACTTGATAATAATAAGCACCCATGGTTTAGGAATAAAAGCCACTTTTCATCTTTAGTCACTTTAATTATATGATTATACATAAACACAAATTTGCAGAAAGTATATACATTCAATAGAGGTTTCCTAGCGGAGCCAGGGTGCTCATTTGGTTGGAACCTTGTCCCAACCAGGTCAGGGCACATAAAGGAATCTACCTGTGGGTACATAAATGGCTAGAAAAACAAATCAATATTTCTCTCTAAGCAATAAATAAAAATAATTAAAAAGAGTTGCTAGTGGAAAAGGATATTACAATTTCATTAGCTATTACCTTACTCTTATCTACATTCTTTTGGTAGTTAAAAACAACAACAAAAAAAAACCGTGAGCAAATATCAAGGCAAGCTTAGCAAGGTTTACATGATATTGTCCGCTTACAAAAATAAAAGACTAACAAAGCCTGCGGCTTGCACAATGAGGTAAAAAAGTCCATTGAACGTGAGCATTGCTGGTGCTGATGATCCGCCAGGAATCTAAGGTAAACTTCGCTAAGGAAATAATCTCATTCTAATGAGTTCCATTATTCTGCTATTAATGATTATAACGATTGGTTATTTCAATTTTTAGTAGTATAATTTTATATCCATCACTTTTATTTGTCAGATTTGAAAACAGCATACTAAATTCTGCTTTCATAAAAGCTCACTGGCATGGATAAAAAGGAGCAATTTTCAGTATTTTTAAATTCCTGAGACTGTTGCTGAACAGATAATAAATAGCTTTCTACCTCATTAGAAAGTAAAAGCTTAGTTTTATTCATCTCTAGAGTGGCTGAAGGCAGAACAGCATGGCACGTTAACAGTTAGATGAGTTTTAAAAAATGCTCACAGCTAACACCATGTTTTCCTGGAGTATAAAACACATGATTATTTCATTTTGGTGCTGGATTGGATGCAAAGCCTAGCTGTAGGCTTATTTATAAAAATAAAGAATGTCTCTTTTTAAAAATATATTTTAAGTGATATTATCAATCCTAGTCTTGTTTGGTTAATGATTATTTAAAAATACAAAAAACAAGTAAAAATAAGCAAATTTGACATTATTTAAGGACCAGTTCATCTACTGCTTTGCTTTATATACTTACTTTTTACTTATATCACCATCTGGGTTTCCTAAGACTATTTCTAACTTAACAATCACAGGCAAAGAGGAATTTTATTTTTAATGTACAGGTAGGTCTTATTCCTTAAAAGGAACCATGCTGATAGAAATAATTTTTAGGTTTCAGAGATGATTATATAACTCACATATTATGTTAAAAACTATTTATACTATTATCTATGCCTTCACACTCATTTTGCTTCCTTTTAAAAATACCTCATAAATTCCAATGTTTGTGAGAGTTAACTGTCCTATCTTGGATTGAAGCTTTTATTTTATGATTTTAAGAAGATATTAACTTAATATAGCAAAGTGTTAAAGCAAACAGAAAATAGCTCATAATTTTACATCTTTATTTTATTTTTAACATCAAACCTATAACATTTGAACCTAATGTCAATGATGAATGGGCAAAGTGTGCACATTAAGAATTGCCACATAGGCACACAACTTTTTCAAAATGTATATAGCACAGCTATTTCTTCCAAGTGTACTCCTTAAAGTATCATGCAGAACTCCGTTGTGGAGCAGATGCCATTAGAAAGCAAAGAGAATCGGTGCTAATCATAAGGAAGCTTTGATTCTATCTAAGAACACTCTAAAATAAGTTGATGGAAAATTATGATTTTTCTATTTAAAGTAGCATATAAATACTGTCAAACTCTATGATTCAGTCATCGTTCAAAACAAACATCTAAAGAATGTTTATGTCACCCCGGCTGGTGTGCCTGAGTGGATTGAGCACCTGCCTGTGAACCAAAGGGTTGCTGGTTCGATGCCCAGTCAGGGCACATGCCTGGGTTGTGGGCCAGGTCCCCAATAGGGGGTGTGCAAGAGGCAACCACACATTGATGTTTTGTTCTCTTTCTCCTTCTCTTCCCCTCTGTCTAAAAATAAATAAATAAAATATTTAAAAAATGTTTCAAAACAGAATGTTTATGTCAATAGGGCAATGTAAATCAAAACCATAATGAGCTACCATTTTAATGCTTCAGGGATGGGAACAGCCTGATGGGAAGATGGTGGCAAGGTAGGTGGGAGTGGAGCCCAGTTCTCCCTGTGCCCAGCTGGAACACCTAGCTGATCTTCTGAGGAACAGAGTAAATAGACAACGGAATCCCAGCTTATAGGAAGTTTGGAGGCAAAAAATTGCAGAGGACATTGAAAAACAGATGGTGGGGAGAGTATGCTGGGATGGTAAGGTCCCTGGGATCTGTGCTGCTGTGCCCCTGGCCCAGCGCCTGCTGTAGGATACAGGGAGGAGAGGTAGATCACCAGCTCCCTCCCCTACTACAGCACGGAGAGACCTGGGTGCTGGAAGTCACTGGGGGGAGTACAGACAAAGTGGGAGACACACAGAGGTGGTACACATCCTCTGGGACTGTGGATGCCCGCACCAGAGAAATTGGGGTACCAGTGATACCTAGAGAAGGGAGGAGTTGGGTCATGTCAGACCCTGACTCGGAGAGGATAGTCTCCGGACTGGCTGGAAAGTGTGGCTGTGTGAGTGTGCTTGTTAAGAACAGCAGGCAGCTGCTTTGTAAGGAACTCTCCAGCAGCCTCTGCCGTGCCCTGAGAGAGATTTCAGGTGCGCACCCAGAGTGAGTGGTGGAGAGGAACGCACCACGACCCCCCCACCCCCACCTGTCCTGGGCTCCATGCCACAGATTGACTCATGCTGTGAGCAGCTAAGTGGCTGATTTCAGCCTGGGAGCTCAGGAAGACCTGGGCAAATTGTGAATATTGTGACCCAAACCTGGTTCCCATCCTCTCAGAACCAAAGGGAGAAAAGCAAAACCCAGCCCCCTCTTCCTGTGGCGTGTAGGAAGACCAGCAGAACTCGCTGAACAGGTTTAAAGTCAGCAGGAGGCTTATTATTTTCTTTCTTTCTTTTTTTTTTTTTGGATCCTCTCTCTTCCTCCCCCCCATTTTTTTCTTCCCCCAAGTGAGACTATAAGATGCAAAGTTACAAAGGGTCCGGAGACAGATTGGAAGGGGAAGCACAAGGCTAACCCCAAACACTGAGAAACTGAGACAAATGTCACTTTGCTATCCCACAGAGCTGGCATTTTATTGTGCATGTGTATTATTATTATCTTGCAGTTAGCTTTTACCACTTTTATTTTATTAGTATTTTTATGTCTCTTCCTTATGTTTAGTTTTCCTCATTTTATTTCCCTGTTTAATTGCATTGCTTGACTGATTTTCCTTATTCTCTCTGTATTGTATTTTAATTTCCCTTTTTTCACTTCACCCGTTTCCAATAACCCACAACTCTTGATCAGGTACTTTCTATTCTGTTTATCCAAATCATATATTTCTTGTCATATTATTGTTGTTCCAGTACTACTGTAAATAATTGTGGTTCCATACAGTTGTACATACTACACAGCAACCCTCCCTGATCTTAGCCCACTTCACTTTATTCCTGAGCATTATTATTCTTGTAGTTAACCCTATTCTCTCTCACACTATGCCTACTTTCTATCCTTTACTCTCACTATCTCTCATCATCTAACCTTGCACAAGCACTCTGTTTTCTGGATTCAGCTCACGATCCTCCTCCCCTCTAATGAGAGTCTTATCTCTCTTTCACCTTTTATAAAAAGTGGCTAATTGGGTGAAATATCACAGTTAATGCTATACTTATCCAAAGAATTTCCTATCCCTTCTCTAGTTGCTGCTACTTTAAATCCCATAAAATACCCTCCTGCTGTCTTAATCCATTTTGCCTACCCCCTGCCACTGATCACATACAAGAATAGGTGGGAGCTGCGAACATCAGCATACCTGTTGGAGGAGAAAAACCACCAACAAAGGAACTACCAGAAGGTACAAACTCAAGTACAATGAGAGAGCCCACACAAACAGAAGAAAGGGCAAACCTAGAGTGTTCAGACAAGGAGATCAAAGAGACTACACCACTGAACCCCATAGAATCCCTACCATAGAAGTTCACCCTATGAAGGCAGCTGGCAAAGTGAAATGTAAGGAAGCACAGACACAAACAAAAAGAGTCACCTAAAATGGGGAACCAAAAAAAAAGAATATGCAATCAAAAGAATGGAAGACTCCCCACTGGAAGAGCTAAATGAAATAGAGATAACCAAACTATCAGATATAAAATTCAAAATAATGGTTATAAAGAGGCTCAAGGAGCTCACAGACACCTACAAGGAACTGAGTGAGAACTACATCAGCATGAAAAAGGAAATAGATATATAAACAAAAACCAAGAAGAAATGAACAATAAAATCTCAGAAATAAAAAATACATTACAAGGAATTACAAATAGGCTGGATGAAGCAGAGGATTGAATCAGTGAGCTACAGGACAAGGTAGAAGAAAACTCCCACATAGAGCAAGAAAAAGAAAAGAGACTTGGAAAGAATGAACAGGTGTTTAAGGAAGCTGCAAGACAACATGAAACGTAACAATATCCATGTAATAATAGGGATACCAGAAGAAGAAGAGCAAAGGATAGAAAACCTATTTGAAAAAGTAATGATGGAAAACTTCCCTAATTTGATGAGAGAAAAAGTCATACAAATCCAGGAAACACAGGGAGTCTCAATCAAGAGGAACCCAAAGAGGCCCACTTCAAGACACATCATGATTAAAATGGCAAAATTTCAAGACAAAGAGAGAATCGTAAAGGCAGCAAGGGAGAAACAGGAAGTAACATGCAAGGGAGCCCCGATAAGGTTAGCAGCTGACTTCTCAGTGGAAAC
>PVKU01015273.1:0-19007 GCA_004027475.1 Anoura caudifer | reverse complement strand
ACTGTACATGGTTTTGATCTTTTTCTTAGATAAGTCCCTTTAACATTTCATATAGTAGGGGCTTGGTGATGATGAACTCCTTTAACTTGACCTTAACTGGGAAGAACTTTATCTGCTCTTCCATTCTAAATGAAAACTTTGCCAGATAGAGCAATCTTGGATGTAGGTTCTTGACTTTCATGACATGGAATACTTCTTTTCAGCCCTTTCTTGCAGGTAAGGTCTCTTTTGAGAAATCAGCTGACAGTCTGATGGGAACTCCTTTGTAGGTGACTGTCCCTTATCTCTTGCTGCTTCTAGAGTTCTCTCCCCTCATTTTAATCTTGGCTAATGTAATTATGATGTGCCTTGGTTTGTTCCTCCTTGGGTCCAACTTCTTTGGGACTCTCTGAGCTTCCTGGACTTCCTGGAAGTCTATTTCCTTTGCCAGATTGGGGAATTTCTCCTTATTATTTGTTCAAATAAGTTTTCCACTTGTTGCTCGTTCTGTTCTCTCTCTGGTACCCCTATAATTCAGATGTTGGAATGTTTAAAGATGTGCTGGAGGTTCCTAAGTCTCTCCTCATTTTTTTGAATTCTTGTTTCTTCATTCTTTTCTGATTGGATGTTTCTTTCTTCCTTGTGGTCCACTCCATTCATTTGAGTCCCAGTTTTCCTCCCATCACTATTGGTTCCCTGTGCATTTTCCTTCATTTCACTTATTGTAGCCTTCATTTGTTCATTTAATTTGCGACAAAAATTAACCAATTCTGTGAGCATCCTGATCACCAGAGCTTTGAACTGTGCATCTGATAGGTTGGCTATCTCTTAGTCACTTAGATGAATTGGCTCTGGAGCTTTGATCTGTTCTCCTGTTTGAGACATTTATTTATTTTTATTTTTTGGTCTGGTCCCAGCTGTTATGTAGTGAGGGGCGGAGCCTTAGGTGTTCCCCAGAGTGGGGCAGCCCAGTTGCTGGGTTGTGATGCTGGATGTGGGGGCTGGGTCTGAGAGGAAACAATAGTGCTTGCTCTGCTCTCTCTGGGATTCCAGTCCCTTCTGCTGCTTTCCACAAGCAAATTGGGGCCTTCTGGTGCTGATTTCCATGTGGGTGGGCTTGTGTACATTCTAGGACCCTATGGGTATCTCTAACAAACTCTCTCCTGAGGCTGGGAGTCTGTCCTGGCACTTCAACCCCCACAAATGTTTTCAATTGGTGTTTTTAGGTTTTATTTCCTGGCACTGGAGCCCTGGGTTGCGAGGTCTGTCTCACTCCTCATTTTTGCCTGGATTATCTGTATGTGAATGTGGGACCACCTGGTCAGCCAGCCCCCTTGGGCGGCCTCACTGGGTCTGCTGTTGCCACCCCATGCCCAGGGCCTGCTAGCTACCACCTGTTTGCCCAGGTCCACCAACCTCCACTTTTTCCTGAGCGACTCTGCCCCTCTCACTGGTCTGGACAAATGGTTGTCAGGCTTCCATACAGCTCAATTTTCTATCAGTTCTGGTTGTTTTCTTGTTTCTAAATCTTTGTTGTCCTTAATTTTGGTTTTGCGAGGAGGCATAGTGTGTCCACCTATGCCTCTATCAACTGTTTTTTTTTTTTTTAAATTAAAAAAAGTCAACTCAGGAAATATTTTCAGGAACACTTGTTTCTGGAAAAGAATATAGCTATCATAAACTTACATCAATATAACATATATCTTTAGTTAAAAATACAATGAGATATCACCTCACCTCTGTCAGAATGGCTATCATTAATAAATCAATAAACAAGTATTGGGAAGGATGCGGAGAAAAGAGAACCTTACTGCACTGTTGCTGGGAATGCAGAATGGTGCAGCCACTGTGGAAAAACTGTACAGAATTTCCTTAAAAAATTAAAAATGGAATTGCCTTTAGACCAGCAATTCCACTGCTAGGAATATATCATAAGAATCCTGAAACAACAATTCATAAATAAATAAATAAATAAATAAATAAATAAATAAATAAATAAATAAATAAAAGAATTTATGCATCTTGATGTTTATAGCAGCACTATTTACAATAGCCAAGTGTTAGAACCTGCCTAAGTACCTATCAGGAGATGAATGGACTGAAACACTGTGGTTCATTTACACAATGGAGTACTACACAGGAGAAAGGAAGAAGGGATTCCTACACTTTGCAACAGCATGGATGGAACTAGAGGCTTATGCTAAGTGAAATAAGCTAATTGGTGAATGACAAATACCATATGATCTCATTTATAAGTGGAATCTAATGAACAAAATAAACTAATGAGCAAAACGGAACCAGAGGCATGGAAACAGGGGACAGCTGCCAGAGGAAAGAGGGTAGGGAGGAATGGTGGAAAAAGGGGAAAGGAATAATCAAAAAACATGTTTGAATGACCCATGGACATGGACAACAAGGTGGGAATGGACTATGGAAATGAGGGATGAGGCAGGACAAAGGAGGGCAAAGCGGGAAAAATTGGGACAACTGTAAAAGAATAAACAAGAATAAAAAAAGAAGAAAGTAATGTGCAGAAATGTTGGAATTAAGAGACAGAGACAAATTTATTTTTAAAAAGACAAACCAGTTTTTCAGTATTTTTTATTAAACAATTCTGCACTTTTTTGCAGATTTCAAATGCCTCTTTTGACATATATTCAAGTCCCATTTATATATTTCCATAATTTCTAGACTCTATCATTTTCTTATGATCAGAACATGTTATTGCCAGAATGTCACTTTGAAAAAAGGGTTATTTCTGTCACAATTATTTAAATTCTTTCATACTGATTTAAATCCACCAATGGAAGTTGATTAGGAGCTGGGGAGAATCTTAACTGATGGTCTTATTCAAAATGATCTTTTCAAAACTTAACTAGTATAGAAATTTATTGATTTTTATTTGGTATTCTTTCATCAACTTTTTTGTAGTTTTCTCTTTGTGTGTAATACAGGAGTAGGCAAAAGTAGGTTTACAGTTTTAATATAAATTAATAATACAATAATTAATAAATAAAACACAAGAATAAATTTTGTTTCACATATCCACAAGTGTAAATCTACTTTTGCCCACCCTTGTATCGTATGTAAACTGGAAGGTTGTTGAGTGGCTTGTATCATCTTCATTCATTTCTTTAATAAACATTTTGAAGATACTACTCTACATGGTCACTATTCTAAATGTTGGGGATGCAGCAGTGAACAATTCACATGGATCTTCACAGTCATATTGTAGTGGATGGAGATAAACCCAAGTTTTTAAAATATCAGAATTCAAATATTTGGAGGGCTATGATGGAAATCACCAGGGCAACACGATAGAAAACAATTGAGGTATAACTACGTAAAACAAAGTGTCAGACAATGACTGTCTGAGGAGGTGACATCTGAGTTGATGACTGAGGGCTGGGAATGGAATCATCATGTTCCTGTTCTTCAGCACTGTTGAAGGCTGAATTGCCACATACCATGTCTTGACAGATAATTTACTGAAGGAATGAATCAATCAAAGATGGCCAGAGGTTCTGGCCTTAGCCATGAGAAACACTTTAGTTTATGTTGTCCTTAAAGCTCTATTACAAGGAGCTGTTTAGACAAGTTCTATGGTAGATTTTTACTTTGGGGAGGAAAAAGATTTTTCATCAGTTTTTACTCATCATTACTGCAAAAGCAATTTTGCAATGACTGATTTCAACATTTCTCCTTGAGCTTCTAAACCACCCTGGTCCTGAGCAAGCCTGAGCAAGTTTCCAAAAACAGGTTTTTTTCTTTCAAGTCAGACCTCCCAATCTACCATAAGAAAGCTTTTCATATCCACACCTGTGTGGAGCACAGAATGGAAGTGAGATGGAAATGAAAACAAACCTGGGGGCTCAGGTGATACAGATTCAGAATCTACAAAATATTTCCTGCAGAGAGATTTCAAAAGCTCACACTTTGATATGGTCTGTCAGGCAGATTTGCAGTGCGTCATACATATGCCCCATCTTGTGCTTTCTCTAAAATATTTTCACTGTATAATTTTTAAGGCAAAGAAATTCAAACACACTTATAAACCTTCCCTTTATTGATATGCTGAATAACAAAATACACAATGAAAAAATCAGATTAATGAAATGGTGACTAAGTCTTAGACCAGTTTCTTCAGTTTCTTCTTTTTCTGTCCTTATTTATTTGTTTTAAGGATTTAATGTCTTTGGCTTTTTTCTGCTATAGTTTTTTCTTATAATTATTGATCCCAACTATCATTATAATTATAAATATTTGATATGAATTTCTCTCTTTGATCTGTCGTACTTGTCAATCAACAGTCTTTTAAACTCTATATTTTTTTCTTTCATTCTTGACATGTGCCATTGTTCTCCCACTCTGAATGCCTCCCCTGCTGTTCTCAAAGGCTGCTCAGAATCACTAAGAGGGTATATTGCAGTATCAAGTACCATGGCTTCAGGCTCTGCCGCAGCTGCCCACTTTCTAAAAGCTCCCTTTATTCTTTGCAACTGCACTTATCCAATTCAGACTGACAAATATCAGTTCATTCACCCTTACCTTTCATGCAAAAAAAGGAAATCAAAACAAAACAAAAAGCCCTGAAAGTGTAATAAATCCCTCTCTCTGCGTAGTGTATATTAATACACCTTGTAATTGCCTTTTCTTGTTGGTTTTAGTCCTTTGCCCTTTATTCTTTTCTGTTGTACTCCAGCTTCCTCAGCATTATTATTCCCACTCTTGAAATTCAAGTTGCAGTTGTAGAAAACATGCCCACCCATTTAGGACAAACTGAATAGCTCCCATAAAGAGGCCATAGCACCCATCTGCTGGTACTGTTCACTAAAAGCACTCATCACTTGGTTCATGAGAAAGAGGCAGATCTTAGATTCAGGACTAATGAGCTATGAGCAAGGGAGCACACTGTGGGGCTTGGTGGAAGTGAGCTTTATAGTAGTAGAAAAAAAATATTTATTTATTTATTTATTTATTTATTTATTTATTTATTTATTTATTTAGTACCAGCCACTATACTTACCCACATGGAGAAATCTGGAAAAATTCTGACAACCATTGCTTCTGGGCAGCTTGCACTTGGTATATGATTCTGTGCTGCTTCTCCACTGCTCTGTTTGCTGATTTTAAGTAAAAATAGTCATGCCATTAGGAATAGCTACATTCCGCTCCATAGAATTAATACTTGAGTGACCATGGAGAAGTCATTTTAAGCAAATATAGAGATTACCCCATTTCTATTAAGTGGGATATATGAACTGTAATAGCTCTTTATCTTATACAGGTAAGAATTAGACAAGAATGAATTCCCTCCTTATAAGGAAACCATGGGTTGCTCTGAAATCATTTTTGCTCTTTTATGGAACAGTTCAAATGAGTATTAACTTCTTACAGAGCCATGGGCACTAGGGCCCTTTAGGAATGTGGATGGGCCTTTTTCTAGAACCTAGCCATTCTAGCTGGATAGGACCTTAAAGACAGAATTAGAGTGAAGAATTTGTAATGATTACTACTGAGACATTATTCAATGACTCCATAACCTACTTAATCTTTGTTACTTAAAGATCAGTCCATGGACGAGGAGTATCAGCATTACTGGCATCACCTTAGAACTATTTTGAAATGCATTTAGTATCAGCATTTCAGGCCTCACTCACCTGCTCTATCAGAATTTACATTTTAACAAGATCTTCAGATGATTCATGTGCATATGCAAGTTTGAGAAGCCCTGATCTACCCTAACTCCTTTATTTTCCTGGAAGTAAACTAATAGTCAAAGAAATAAAATATGTTGTCCAATGTCACTGAGTGAATTTGTAGTCAGGGCAACTAGGGTCACACTACCTGAGTCACGATATCCATGCTGGACAACCATCTCCTTTTTTCACAGGTGTCTGGTTCCTTTATTAATATTCCAGGGTTGCCCAATGCCCCACTTGGGCCAGCCCTCTCCAGATAACTTTAGACATTTCCAAATCACTTTCTCCTCCATCAGGACTTTTTGCAGTACAGAAGTGTTCTGTATCTGTGCTGTTTACTTACTGCCCATTTGTGCCTAATAAGCACTGGAAATGGGGCTGGTGCAATTGGAGAGCAGGAGGAGAACAACTGGGGGAAGAGTGATGTCTTCATCTCTAGGACATAACAACCACTGAACTTTAGCATGAAAAGAGGAGTTTCCAGGCTTTTGTCTGAATAACTTGCATGGTAGCAGTTTTTCAGCTCATGTTTATGCAAAGCAATTTGCATCTGTTGCAGTTTTCAGGAAGACTGTATTAGAAAAAACTCTAGATTTTTATTTATGAACTGAGAGAAAGAGCAATGAGCCTTTAGACTCATCTGTGAATCTACCAGTTCTTTTGAAAGCATATGAACAAGTCAGTAACTCTCTATTCATTAGGCAAATGCCATGTTCCTGTTTTTGTGTTTGTTCTTAGGATTTCCCAGAAAAAGATGTAGTTTGATACTACTTGTGATTCTCCTGGCTATAGGTTAGTAAGGCTTTAAACTTTATACTTTAAACTTTAAAGCTTTAAAATATGTATTGCAAAATGTTTCAAACGTAATAATATAGATCTATCTAGCTATATTTAGTTGTGTTGATTCATAGCCAAAATTTCCCCAATTCTTCATCAATGTTGTTCCATGAACTTCTGCAACATGATTTTTTAGCTCTCCTATAGAAAGGTGGAGTCTACTCCTTTATCTGTAAGTCTGTTTGACTTTATGATTGATTTACTTTGATCAGTGCAATTCAATGAAAGTGGCAATGTGCCAGCTTTGAGCCTAGGCTCAAAAGGTTTTGGGTTCTCCCATTCTCTTTCATGAAACCGGACACTGACTTATAAATAAGCCCAGTAGAGGCTGCTGGAAGATGGGAGACCCCAGTCATTGGGGAGAGAACCTGGACATTCTACCTGTCCCAGTTGATGCCAAAACAGGGCAGGCAACCCCAGCTACACATCAGTTGACTACAGACATGTGAGTGAACCCAGTCAAGATCAACCAAGTACAGGCTGCATAAGCTAACTTGTCCAGTCTACTACAGACTTGTGAAGATAATAAATGGTGGTTGTTTTAAGCAATAAACTTTGGAGGATGATTTGATACAATATTGCCATGAATATAAAAAACTGCTATACCAATGTTATCATATTTGTTTGATGTCACTTAACATTTATGAAGGGGGGAAAACAGCTTTCTAAGGCTATGATCTGATTAAGTTCCTTGAAATCAGAGTCTATTAGAGATGGAAGGGATATTAGCATTAGTCTTTGGCTTCAGTTTTACAGCTGAAGAAATGGAAGTCTAGAGAAGGGAAATATATAACCTTCTATTAGACAGCCAGTTAGGAGTAGCACAGGATACGGGTCTCCTGTCTCCAAGGTCCTTACAAGTCCTCAGTATATTCTTTCATGAATATGTTCTGAGTTTGCTTGTCTGCCAAGCAGGAAATGTTTGAAAAAACAGCTTCTAAAAAAAGGAGATTACATTTACAGAGACCAGTGCTTCCGACTTTACAATCTAATTCTTTGCTTTCTAAGGGCTCTCTCAATTCTTTGTTAGAAATCCCAATTTTGCTATTTATCTTTTATGAAAAGATTAGTGGGTTGCCTTTACTGCTTATTTAATCAACTATTATTTCTATTTGTAATTTGTCAACAATTTTGTGTGTTATAAAAAGCCTTGAATGCAGTATGTTTTCTACTAACCATTGGGTGAATTTCTCCACTGGTTTGTATTTACTTCCTTGGCAAGTTAGTACCTCAGCTTGCTTGCTTGTATTCTTTTCAAAGTACTGGTAGTCATTCTTTGCAACTCAGAGTTTACAAGATATTGTCATGTAAATTATCTGATTTGAATTTTCCAATAATCCATTTTTTATCCACAGCAAGAAGAGTGAAGTTTAAACCATTTTTGTGATTTGCACCAAGTCATGTGGATTGGGAAGAGAAGGGCAAGGTCGTACTTCTAGATTTCTGTTTAACAATATAATTTATACCAATGATGTAACTTTGCCAATTTATAATCTGCACCTGTTGGGTCTATCTAGGTGACAGTAATGCCCAATTTCCCCTTTCTTACGGAAATACCCTAGTCCAAACTGCTTCCTAAGGAAATAACTCCAGGTTTTTCTTGGCAGACAGGTCTTCAATGAGGGGGCGGGGTGGCTGACGAATGATCAAGTACAGACCCTTCCTTTACAAGGGGCCAGGATTTAAATTAAGAAATATGGAAGAGAGAGGAATCTGCCAATGTAAAGAGAGAGGTAAACCTAGACAGAGAGATAATAGCCAACCCCTTGTTCTACTCTGGTTCTTTGGGACTTTGTTTCCAGTTCTAATCCATTTGTGTCCTTAAATTAAACTATTTTCCTTAACAGGACTGAGTCCAACTCACACAATCACCTTTTCTTTGCATGACATTTTAAATTTTTCAAAATAGTGATGTCATTTAATAAGCAAAACTAATCTATCATGTGACTTGTGTTTAAGTACTATTATCTCCATTTCCCAAGGACAAAAAAATTATAGCTTTGAAGAGAGGTTAAGTGACTTGCTCAAGTTCATACAGCAAGATAACAAAATTTAAACCCAGTTCTCTTGCTTCTTGGTTCTAGAATTTTTTGAAAATTGAAATTGGACATCTTAAGTGCATTACACAGTATGTCTCTTTCAATCCCCTTTATTGATAAATGTGCAAACAAGAGTATGGTCAGAGGAGAGTTTAAGGGAACTCAGAGAACTGCTCAAAAAATCCTTACTGCCAACAAGTGTGTTGTGTTTCAAGGCAGGGTACACATCACTTCACATTTTCAAAATCACACTGGTCTCTTGCCTTCTTCTTGAAGGCTATCAAATGACATTCAATAGTTTAGTTAAGCATCACAATTCCATTGTCCAATATTTACATAACAGTGTCAAAGTTCTTATTCTTAATTCTCCAAAGAGTACATAGAGCCTTCATACAAACACACAGCTGACAATTTGCTTTGATAGTATGGACTGCAGATTTGCTGTATTTCATACTTATGTAACCCTCCATGACACACCAAATAGACTAGAATATGCTTCTTTAAATGCTAGGCACCACTTCGTTTTCAATGAGAAGGATGAGGAGAAAAATTTGGCTTTGAAAAAGTGCCTTACAGACCTACATCTAAAGGAAGAGATGTTGACTGAGGGTCCCAACTGCTACAAACATCCATCTCAGGCAGTCTCATTTCTTGGAGACACAAGACTCCTCTAACAGCCAACTTTGGCTCAGGGACTCTCTGATAACATTGCCAAACCTTCTTTAGTTAGCACAATGATCTTGAATGCTTCTTTCCTACCTTCCTCCCTTCCCTCTCCCCTCTGCAGGAGTCACACCTGCATCATGGTCTAAAACTCTCCCTGTCTTCTTTCCCATTTTTTTAAATAACACTTTTGCATGATTTATTACATCTTAATATTTGCTTTTTGGAAAATTTGGACAAATTTGTACAAAAGTAGGCAGATGAATTTTATATACTAAGTTGGCAGCTGCTATATGTATATACATGTTACATCATTAAAACTAAAAACACATTTTATTCTTCTATTCAATATATTTAAACTAAAAAAAAATGAAACAAGAAAACAAAAACAAAAACAGTTCACCCTTAGCATGATGTTCTCCAGATCCATCCACACTGTCACAAAGGGTAAATTTTTATTCTTTTTTATGGCCCAGTAGTAACCCATTGTGTAAAAGTACCATAGCTGTTCCATGTAGATAGTGATGGACACTTGGGCTGCTTCCATATCTTGGCAATTATAAATAATGCTGCAAGGATGGATTGAGCAAAAAAGGAAAAAGGACTCATGGACATGGGGAATAGTGTGACTGCAGAGGTGGGAGAGGTGGGGTCTTAAGGAGATAAATGGTAATGGAAAAAATACAATAAAAAAGAAAGTTAGCTGAAGTTAGGAATACAGAACATAGGATCTCAGGCCATAACATCTGTAGCTATGTATAGTAGGAAAGAAAAAAAAATAGTTTACCCATTTCTTTCACCCACCACCTCTCCAATGTGTTCTCTGTATCTACGAACTTGAGATTTATTTATTTATTTATTTATTTATTTATTTATTTATTTATTTATTATAGATTCCACACATAAGAGAGATTATATAGTATTCATCTTTCTCTTTCTGAATAATTTCACTTCTCATAATGCTCTTGAAGCTAATCAATGTCACAGATGGCAAGATTTCATTTTTTAATGGCTGAATATTACATTTGATGTGCATGTGTGTGTGTGTGTGTGTGTGTGTACAAGGATTTCATTCATTCATTCATTGACACTTAGGTTATTTCTATATCTTGGTTACCGTAAATAATAGTGCAAAAGATATGAGGGTGCATATATCTTTCCATGTTGGTGTTTCATTTTCTATAGATAGATACCCAGAATTAGAATTGCTGGATTATATGGTAGTTCAATTTTTAATTTTTTGAGGACCCTCCATACTGTTTTCCATAGTGGCTGCACCTATTTACATTCCTACAAATAGTGGGCAATGAGTTCCTCTTTCCACATCCTCACCAACATGTTATTTCCAGTCTTTTTTTTATTGGAGATAATAATATTTTATTTTATTTTTCACTTGATAATAGCCATCCTAAGGAGTGTGAGATAATATCTTGTGTGTTTTGATTTTCATTTCCTTGGTGATTAATGATGTAAAGCATCTTTAAATGTATCTGTTGGCATCTGCATGTCTCCATTAGAGAGCTCTGTGTTCAGATCTTCAGCCCATTTTTTAATTAGGATTGTTTTGATTTTTGTTATTCAGTTGTACGTGTTCTGTTTTCTTCAGTTATCAGCTTCTTATCAGATATATTATTTGCAAATATTTTCTCCCATTCAATACATTGCCTTTTCATTTTTTCTGATTGTTTTCTTTGCTATGCAGAGTTTTATTATTTTGATAATATTCCACTTGTTTGTTTGTTTGTTTGTTTGTTTCGCTGCTTTTGGTTTTAGACTTAAAAAGGCATCACCAAGACTTATGTCAAAGAGTTTGCCACTTATACTTCTTCTAGGAGTTTTATGGTTTCAGGTTTTATGTTCAACTCTTTAATCCATTTTAAGTTAATTTTTTGTGGATGGTGTAAGACAAATGGTAAGAATAATGGTTTTATTCTTATGGTTGTGTCTATCCAGTTTTCCCAGCACCATTTATTGAAGAGACAAATGCACACTTTCAGCTTTTCACTATTGAGTATGATGTTAGCTGCGAGTTTGCTATACATGGCCTTTATTAGGTCAAGGTATGTTTCCTCTATGTCCATTTTGTAGAGTTTTTATTATAAATAGATGTTAAAGGTTGTTGGAACCTTTTTTATGCATCTATTGAGTTGATCATAGGATTGTTACCCTTCATTTTATTAATATGGTATATCACATTAACTGACTTGGAAATGTTTGTCCATCCTTGCATCCCTGGAATAAATCCCACTTTATCATGGTGTATAATCTTTCTAATGTACTGTTGAATCAGTTTGCTAATATTTTGTTTTAGATTTTTTCTTTTATGTTTATCAGTAATATTGGCTGCAATTTCATTTCCTTATGGCACCCTTGTCTAGTTTCGGTATCAGACAATACTGTCCTTACAAACTGAATTTGAAAGAGTTCCCTCCTATTCTATTTTTTAAAAAAGTTTGAGAAAGATTGGAATTAATTATTCTTTGAATGTTTGGTAGAATTCATCAGCGAAGCAGCCTGATTTTGGACTATTGTTTGTTGGGAGTTGTGATTACTGCTTCAATGTTCTTACTAATAATTGGTTTGCTCAGATTTTGTATTTCATCGTGATGCAGTCCTGGTGGATTTTATGTTCCCAGGAATTTATTCTTTTCTTCTAGGTTATCCAATTTGTTGGCATACAATTGTTCACAGAAAAACTTGAAAAGTTGTTATATCCTCTGATCATGGTACCATCAGCAGATTTTGAACAGATAACAAGATTTTACTTTCCCCAGATAATTAAAAAAAAAAAATCAAAACAAGCCTAGGTATAGCTACTGACCTGAACAAGGTTTGTTTGTTTGTTCATTTGTTTGTTTGTTTAAATAATAGAAGTCTTTCTCTAGCCCTAGGACTGCAAGCAAATCAAAGTTCACAGAAGCAGTCAGTTTTAAATCCAGAACCCTGAGTAAAACCTTGGGAAACAGTGCATTACTCACAGAGAAGAACAAAATTTCCCCTTTCCCCTGGCCTCTGATCCAAATGCAAGAGGGAGGGAATTGTGAATCTAGTACTTTTTTTTTTTCATTGTTGTTGCCAAGATGGGAATTATTTCTAATTGTCTTCCAAAAAGAACACTGTTTGTAACTCACTTCATGTAAGCCCAGTACATCCCACACCATGGTTAAGCAGCTGTGTTAATGGCAGAACATTAATCCCTGGAACTTCTATTCCTTCTTTGCTTCAATGCAAGGACACGGCAGTGCTATCTGGACTTTTCTATCTTTCCAATGATTTATTTTCATATTGTCTGTCCCTACAACCCATCCAAATTTATCCCCCCAGAGGATAGATTGGCCCAGAGGTATGCTCTAGTTTGAGTATTATTTTCCAAACTTCAGTGAACATCCTTATATTGTGAGGATCTTGTTAAAATACAGATTGTAGGTCAATAGATTATTGGTCAAAACCTAGAATCGTACATTTCTACCAAAGAAAGAGTTACTAATTGATGTGGTTGGTCCAAGGTCTTAAAGCCATGCTTCTCAAACTTTATCATGCCTCAGATTCATTTGTTAAAACACGGATACCAGGGCCCTATATCAAAAATCTTGATTCAGTGGTCTGATGGGGTACCTGAGACTCTGCATCTGTAATAAGCACCCAGATAATGTCAATACTGATCATACTTTGAGTAACAAGCATTCAGTGAACATACCTAAAAGAAAAGTTTTATAAAACCTGATTCTTTCTGTTGTCCAATTGTTTGATTTTCATGAAAAACTGCATTTGGAAAACTCAGAATTTTTGCTTGTGGCAGATTCATTCTGCTTTTAAGTTAACCTTGTAAGGATAAATGTATAGGACTAAAAGCTACATAGGTCTGGGATGTAGACAAGAATCATGAAAGAGGGCAAATAGCATAGGCTTTAAATCAGGAGATCCTGACTCAACATAACCTCTCTATGATCTCCATTTTTACCCTTTCTCATCATAAATAAGACTCCCTCAGCAATACCTAAAGTCCATTACTTGTATCTTACCTTTGCTTTCCTGCTTCTGAGGCTGCCAGGACATGAAGATGGAACTCAGAAAACTTCAAAGGCTGCCTGATACTGGGCTCTTAGAAATACCAATAAGAATTAAGACACATTTCTGCAGAGAGACTGCATCTGCATGCTAAATATTGGACAACTCTATACCTCTGTGTAATATAGTAACTCTACATCGTCTCCATGTCCTGTGTGCTCAGGCTGTGATTATTCCTTTACCCACATATTCTCACATAATCTTACACCAATCTTACTAGCAGATGAGAAAGCTGAGGCTACATGCCACTGGATCACAGGTCTACTGGTCTAAAACCTGTGCTCTAGACACTTGCTACTGAAAGTGTGGCCTGTGGACTATTAGCATCAACATCACTTAAAAGCTATTTTAACATGCTGCATCTTAGGCCCCACCCCTAACCCACATGACCAAAGTCTTAACTTTAACAAAATGCCAGGTGATTCCTGTGCCTTCAGTCTTGGGCCTACTCTGCCACATTGTCTCTCTACCAAGGAAGGATTTTTGCAGAGTCATTTTCTTTATTGGAAATGCTTTAACACAGACCTGGTGAGACATCAAAGGCAGTCATTTTCATCATCGGCAAAAGGATGGTTTGATTGCTTTGGAAGGAGGACTGTTTGGCAGCACATCAGAGTTCAGGCAAGCTGCATGTGCTGACATAGGCAATTCCTAGCTTTCTTGGGCTGGACTTGAAACTGATGTGCAATTATTGTCCAGAAGTAAATTAGATTATGCAGCAGGGTTTCGCTCTTGGTGGCTGCTTTTTACCAAGGCCAAATATCTTCTACAAGGGTCTTCAAGATGGTAGAGACAATCTAAAGTAGAATCATATCGCACTTACCTTTTGGGAAACACTATAAAGTCAGGAGCAGTTTCTTGACTTTGAGAGAAGATACTTTGGGGCAGAGAAATTCAGAATCAAACAGAAGAAGCAGGGGGTCATTTTTGGAAACTGAAACAGAACATTTTGCCAATCTCCTTGTATTTAGTGGATGTAAACAATGGCTTTAAAAATATTTTTTATTTTAGAAGGGGAGAGAAAGAAAGAGAAGAGAATGATAGACAGAGAAACATCAGTTTGTTGTTCCTCCTACTTATGCATTCATTTGTTGATTCTTGTATGTGCCCTGACCAGAGATCAAACCTTCAATCTTAGCATATCAGGATGACACTTCAACCAACTGAGTTATCAAGCCAGGGCAGGTTTTTTGTTTTGTTTTGTTTAATAAGTTTATAAATGTGCATTTAATCAATAGTATGCTGACCTGACCTAGGTTTAGTTGAAACTCTCATGAATCTCCTTTCAGCCTCCCAGGATGGTTCTAGCTCAGACTACTCTACTCTGGTCGATGTGTCTTTCATCTTCCTGCAAGCTAGCATGAGCTATTCACTTGGTGGTTCAACAGGAGACCAAAAAAATGAGTGAAAACATCCAAGAGATGTTGAGGCCTAAGCCAACTTGGCATACTGTTACTTCTGCTACATTTTACAGACCAAAGTGAATTGGAAGGTAAATCTTATTTAAAGGCTGGGGAAACACACTCTGCCTCTTGATTAGAAGAGCAGGAAGGTCATATTGCCAAAAAGGAGTGGACACACAGTGGAGAATCAGGGCTTATTTTGCAATCTGCTGCATTCCTACTGACTGCATTTCATCTGTTCTTTTTTGAAACAGTTATTAAGACACTGGTTCTCACCTAAAGATTCCACTGTCTTGTTTGTGGGCTTATTGCTGCTCCTGGCTATATAGTTGGTGTCAAACAACCAATTAGAGGCTCTTGTTTGCTACCTTAAAAATGAAAGTTGTCAAATACAATGAAGACAGGTGAAATAAAAAAGTCAAGAGCAAACAAAATTTTAATACCAATACTCCCAAAATGCACTGAATGAAAAATACAGTTACATGTGTTGACAAGGATGAAGAATAATTGAACTCTCATACTCTACCGTTACAAAGGTATATTGGTACAACCACATTGAATAACTTTCTGGTATTATTCAAAGAAGCTATATCATGATCCCATTATTCCAATCCTAGATTATAGACCCAGCAGATGTTAAATAAGTTCACCAAGAATGTTCATAGCAGGATTGTTTGTAATGCCACCAAACAGGAAATACCTCATATGTTTACTCACCATAGAATGGGTAAAGAGCTTATTTTGTATTTTTATAATGGGATACTATACAGCACTAAGAACCAATGGTTTGAAACTATTTATAATGATATGATGCATTTCACAAATTTAAGGTTGGGCAAAAGAAGCCAAAGGAGAACTTGCTATATGATAACATTTATTTAAGTTAAAAAATAGGCAAAACTAATCTTTGGTATTGGAAGAAAGCATAGTGTTTTTGTATGTGGGGGTGAGTGTGAGGGAAGGAATATAAGGTATTTCTGGGGTGTTGATAATGCTCAGTTTCTTTATTTGCAGACTTCTTAAATGAAATATTAACTAACTAAAAATTTCAGTACTTTACATGTAGAATTGGCATATTTTTGGTATGAATATTATGTTTCAATAAAATGTTTTAAGAAAAGGAGATGGAGAACAGCTCTGCAATGAGGAAGAATCTGAGTTCAAATCCAGTTCTACTCTGTGGATTTGAAGAATGCTTTTGAATTTTCTAAGCTCCAATTTCTTCATTTGCACAATTGTGATAATGTAATATTATCATGTTCTTTACAAGCATTAAATTTTAAGGTGCATATAAAGCTCTTGCTGTCCATCAAATGTTAGTTCCTTGTCCTACTTTCTGTAGAAAATGGCTAAAATTACATCTACTGCTCCAGATGTGCAAAGTACAATGTTTTCACTATGCTATGGTACAAAACAATTTTCTCAATTTTGCTTCCAAAAATAGGGGGTGGGGTGGGTAGAGAAAGGGAGAACATATTTCTGGACTCTTCCTATTTCATTAATTATGAATATGAATACTCTGAGTTCTGAGTGTTATATCTAAAGTGAATTATAACTTCATATGTTAGTCTATCATCATTTACATCTTTCCTTTTGGTTTTGTAGTTTTGCTCTTGCAGTATGTCTAACTTTTAAGTAATTATTAACAATATTTGAAATAATTAGTTCCTCAGGGAATTTTATAATGAGAAAGTTATTGTTTTGATGAACAAATAGTACAAAACTTTATTTTAATGAATGAATAGTACAAAACTTTACTGTCCAATCTAAAGACTTAAGTCAACAATATACTAGGGTTCTCTTTTCTCCATAACCTTGCCATCACTCCTTGTTTGCTGATTTGTTTATGATGGCCATTCTGACTAGTAGGAAGTGGTATCTCATTATGGTTTTAATTTGTATCTCTCTGATGGCTAGTGATGCTGAGCATCCTTTTATATGTCTCTGGGCCCTCTGTATGTCCTCCTTGGAGAAGTGTCTGTTCAGGTCCTTTGCCCATTTTTTAATTGGATTGTTGGTCTTCCTGGAGTGGAGTCATGTGAGTTCTTTATATATATATTTTGGAGATCAAACCTTTGTCCAATATATCATTAGCAAATATATTTTCCCAGACTGTTGGCTCCCTTTTCATTTTGCTGATGTTTTCTTTAGCCACGCAGAGGCTTTTTATTTTGATGAAGTCCCATTTGTTTATTTTTTCCTTTATGTCCCTTGATCTCACCTATAAGTGGAACCTAATCAACAAAATGAATAAGCAAGCAAAATAGAACTAGAAACATTGAAAAAAAGAACAAACTGACAGTGACTAGAGAGAAGGGACAAGGGAGATAAAGGGGAAAGATGGGGAAGGGTCATCAAGGAACATGTATAAAGGACCAATGGACAAAGCCAAAGGGGGGAAAGATTGAGGGTGGGAGGTAGGAGTAGGTGAGGAACAGTAAAGTGGTGGTGGGAAAATGGAGATAACTATACTTGAACAACACTAAAAAATAACATAAAAAGACTTACAGCCATTTAGGCTTCAGCCTTGAGGTTCTAAATGATCCTGAGTCATAAATGAGTGTATCATGTAAGAACAGCGTGTCCTGGCTTCTGACTGTTGGTCCAGAGAGAGAGAATAGTGCCTGTGGGTGGCATGAGGCAGCAGGAAATCCTGACTATGGCTTCCTCTGGTTTTGTTCTCAAGCTCTTTGGGTTCACATCATTAGAAAGCAGAGAAGGGAGACAAAAGCTTGGAGGAAATTTCAAAGATGCTGGAAAATCTGGCTGCTCCCCAAAGCTGTTCTCCAGTAATACATGTGTTTATACACACATATTTGTGCACACATAACTCATGTTTAAAATCCTGTGCTGCTAAGACCAGTTGTTGTCAGCCAGCCAATATTAAGACCTTTTGAAACCAAGCCTTTATAGGATGAAAATACTCAATAGGCTTAATGAGATGGGGAAGCTGACTTCATCTATTTCAAAATTTTATTTAGACCTCAACCCTGATCTTTCATATCCTGATCTAAAGGAGTATCAAAAGTCATTTTGGGAATGACTAGGATAGAAAACAATAACTATAACCTTACAGTCCTGTATTAAGCCTATATTCTTCACAATAAACTTATAAAGTAAGCAATTTTTAAACCATCATTTTAGAGGAAGGAGACTGAGCTTCTGAGAGATAGACAAAATAGAATTCAAGTTTCTAGATTTAATCTTAAATGTTTCCCTTCTACATTTTATTTAACTTCCTAAAAATCTATTATTGTTACAATATGTTTAATATTTTTATGGGTGTAATGGGACTTGGGCAAGGACCATAGAAGCAAGCTAGAAAGAAATATATAATGAACCTAAGTTTTTATGAATTAGGAAATAAAGAGTAATTCTAGACTGAGGTGACATGAGATTTAAGGCTTGAGTTGTGGAAGGCTATTCACAGATAAAAGGAAGTGAGAAAGAATCAGTTGGGGGGATTGAGGACTTGGAGAAAATATATGTGTCAAGTGACAAAATACCTAACTTGTCCAATTGGTGAATTGATATGTGACATTTGAGCCTACTAGTTCTTATATATCATAATCATTCACTAGCTGGTAACTGCTGAAATTGAAACACAAAATGTTATTTCTATAGGAGAGAAAAAGAAAAAATAATGAGCATATGTTGAGGGTTGAGTCTGGGAAAATTCACTTAACTATGTGAGTGTGTGGAATAGGAAGGTCTGAGGAATTGTAAATGAAAGTTAAATGGCATTACACTGGTATACTAAGAAGCCCAAAGAGTTAAATTTCAGGAATGCTGCTTATGGCCAATAATAAGAATGGAGAATTACAATTTGCAGGTCATTTTCTGATTGTGTTGCTAGAAGCTGTGGAGCAGGTTTCTGGAGAAGATGGCTGGATTTCATATTCTTTTTTAAAAAATATATTTTGTTGATTATGTTATTACAGTTGTCCCATTTTCCCCCTTCACTCCCTTCCACCCTGCACCTCACTCCCACTCACATTCCCCTCTTTAGTTCATGTCCATGTGTCATACTTATAAGTTCTTTAGCTTCTACATTTACCATACTATTCTTACCCTCCCCCTGTCTATTTTCTACCTACCATCTATGCTACTTATTCTTTGTACCTTTTCCTCCTCTCTCCTCCTCCAATTGCCCTGTTGCTAACCCTCCATGTGATCTCCATTTCTGTGGTTCTGTTCCTGTTCTGTTGTTTGCTTAGTTTGTTTTTGTTTTTTGTTTTAGGTGTGATTGTTAATAATTGTGTTTGCTGTCATTTTACTGTACATGGTTTTGATCTTTTTCTTAGATAAGTCCCTTT
>PVKU01015272.1:0-19010 GCA_004027475.1 Anoura caudifer | reverse complement strand
CTGGAAGTATTAGATCTCCTGGGCCGGCCTTTAGACCAAATATCTGACAAACCGCTTCCCGCAGCAGACCTTACCCTATCTGTAGATGGCAGCTCAGTGCTGGGGGCCGATGGCCACCGATGGGCAGCCTATGCTGTTGTGACTCTGACTGAAACTCTTGAGGCTGATAGACTCCCCAAAGGCACCACCTCTCAGAAAGTAGAACTCATTGCTCTCACCTGTGCTCTCCCTAGCGAAAGGCAAGTGAGTCACAATCTTTACAGACTCCAAATATGCCTTTCTCATTGTCCACAGCCACTCCACGTTGTGGAAAGAACGGGGATTCCTCACCACCAAAGGCTCCCCCATTATCAATGCCTCTTTTATCTCAAAATTACTCCAAGCCACAGATCTGTCCACTGAGATAGTGGTAGCTCATTGTAAGGGCCATCAAATCTCACAAGACCCTATATCTCGGGGCAATGCTCGGGCAGACGCAGTAGCCCGAGAACTTACAGCACATAACCCCCCACATCCAGTTCTCTTTTTGACGACCACAACCCGCCCAACCTATACTCCCCAGGAGCAGTCTGCACTCCTGAGACAAGGCGGACGCCTCTGGAGTGAAGGATGGGTTTTCATTCAGGGCAAGATCGCTCTCCCTTGAGGACAGGCTACTGCACTCCTCTCGGAAATTCACCAAACTTTACATGTTGGCCCAAAAGCCCTTTTTAAATTTCTAGATCCTCTGTTCACCCACCCTACTCTCTTTCAAGCAATCAAAGAAATTCACTCTAAGTGCGATGTGTGCTCCAGGACGTCAGCCCAGGGAGGGATGAAGCCTCAAGTCCCGACTCATCAGCTACGAGGCCACCTCCCTGGACAGGATTGGCAAATTGATTTCACTCATATGCTTCCTCACAAAAAGCTCCGCCGCTACCTCTTAACTTTTGTTGATACATTCTCAGGTTGGATGGAGGCCCATCCTATGGCGAAAGAAACGGCGGATACAGTGGCCAACTTCCTCCTCAGCCACATAATTCCACGCTTTGGACTTCCTACCTCCATCCAGTCTGACAATGGCCTGGATTTCATCTCTCAAATCATCCAGCAAGTCTCTACATCCCTGGGCATTAATTGGAAACTCCACATTCCATACCATCCTCAGTCGTCCGGTAAGGTAGAGCGTGACAACAGAATCCTAAAAACACATTTGACCAAACTCACTCTTGAAACCAGGACCTCCTGGCCCTCTTTACTTCCTCTAGTCCTCACTAGAGTTTGGGCAGCCCCGCATGAACCAACAGGGCTCAGCCCTTTCAAACTCCTGTATGGTCACCCTTTCTTAATCAACAACAACCTACCGGTTCTTACTCCTCCTCTGGCCTCTTATTTACCTTATCTCTCCCTGCTTTGGCATCTCCTCCGGGAACACGCTGACCGAGTCCTCCCACCCATCCGGGGAATCCCTGACACGGGCCGACAACTCCCCTCCAGCCTGGATACCAAGTCTTACTGAAATAACTCAGGCCCAAACCACTTCAACCGAAGTGGACTGGACCACATACTGTAATTCTCACCACCCCCACGGCAGCAAAATTACTTGGCCAGCCATCGTGGGTCCACCTCTCTCACCTTAAATTACCCCCTACTTCAGAGAAGTGGTCAGCTCAGCTTATTATAGGCAATACTCAGGTTCGTTTTACCCAACAGCCTAACCCTCCAGATGAAAACCCTACAGATACTCCTTCTCCTCTTGTCCCCACCATGTCTAGTGGGGGCCTCTCCTAAAATACAGAAGAAATATGTCTGGAGATTCTTTGCTCGTGAAACCTATACCAAAGACCACGATGTCATTACTCACACTTTTGCTTCAGCTGACTCCCTTCCCACCGGCTGTTCTAAGCCTGTCTCCATCAGTGCCTCCACAAACAGCCTCAAAGCCTCTCTGATAGTTGGGAGACTTGGCACACTATGTGTCTTCCTCATAACCAGCCCGAAGAGCAGTGCTACTGGTGGCCCAACAAATATGAGGGGTGCCCATATTATTCATGTGCCTATACTGAATGGGCTGGAGATCGGATATGGAAACACACTATTCAAGACCCTTGGAATCCCGTATGGGAAGGAGTCGTGGGTAAAATTTATGGGGCTATTCACCATGCAGGACCAGTAGGTGACATTTTTTTTTTATATAGAACATACACCCCTATGTCTCCTGGACTGTGAGACATCACCGATCTCATCAGTGAAATCCTCACCCATGAAGAGGCTTTAGATGATAATATAGCCTCAAAAAAGCAGGAAGACCCCTTCTCTTGGCTAAACCTTATACGGCAGGGCATCCAACTTTTCAATGTCACAGACATAGGGAACATCACCGACTGCTTTCTGCGCACCTTTCTTGATCGCTCTCCTATCATGGCCATTCCAATACCTGCTTCTCTCAACACCACTACCTCACCTATACCATTTTCTCTTAAAGATGTCCCTCTCTTCCAAAATCAAATGGATGCCCCTCAGGTATGCTATACTACTGGCAGCTCCTCCTGTAACCAGACGGTGGCCATAACCGGGACCACCACCAGCCCTTCAGGTACGTTCTTTTGGTGCAATGGGACCCTGCTAAGGACCATCAACTCCTCTACAATCTCCCCATGTTTACTGGTGGCGCTGACCCCTCAGCTAATGCACTATGGGGAAGGAGAACTCAGGGATAAGCTAACCGGAAGGTTAGAAAAACGAGCCATCTTCCTGCCGGTATTAGTAGGCCTGACCTTCACCACAACTCTAGCAGCGGCAGGAATAGGCAGCACTGGACTCGCTCATAGTCTCTAGGCCACTGACCAGTTGTGGGCTGATCTAGAGCAGGCCCTTGATGCCTCAGCCACGCCCCTAGCCTCCCTACAAAGGCAGATAACCTCGGTTGCCCAGGTCGCCCTTCAGAATTGCAGAGCACTAGACCTGCTTATGGCAGAAAAAGGGGGAACATGTCTCTTTTTGCAAGAACAGTGCTGCTTTTATATAAACAAAAGTGGCCTAGTAGAAGAAGATATCAATACTCTTCATAACCTCAGAAATAAATTGCGTACAGACACCATGGCTCTCGAGGTGATGACCCCATGGTGGCACTCCTTCCTCTTCCCCGCCCTGGCTCCCACCATAGGCCCCATCATAATTATCTGTATGATACTAATGTTTGGCCCTTGTTTCCTGAAATTTCTCCAGGAACGAATTCGCGAAGCCTCCCAAATTACTTTTAACCAGATGTTACTCCAAAACTTCTCACCCCTTCCTGACGGAACATCCAACCTCTGACCCCTGCTTCCTCCTTCTATGCCCCTGTCTCAGCAGGAAGTAGCCAGATTGAAAACCGGGTGCCCCTTATCCTGTTAAAGAGGTCGGAATGTTAGGTCCGGAGTGGTGAGATAAGATGGCCACCAGGGGCTGAAGCCTGCAAAAAACTGGCTGATGTCAGATGAAGATGACTGGAGCGGCAGGAAAAACCATGGCAACTCTCGCCTAAAGAGGACTGACCAATGATATGTCGACCGCATGTATAAAATTCTTTCCCCTCTTAGGCTCGGGCATGACTTCCTTGGCCCCCCAACCTGTGGACCGGAGAACCTTGCCCGGGTGCGCAACCCCCAATAAAGCTCTGTATTGGCCCATTTTGTGGCTGATTGGCATTATTTCCTCGGTAGAATACTAATAAGCTTACAGAGAGAATCCCAATAAGTGATATTAGAGGAAAGAGGGGACCAGCCCTCTTGAAAAGATATCCTTGTCCTCGTAATGGGAATGGGAGGGAGGCCTTTTCCTATGCTATGGAAACGTCAGGAAGAACATACCTGAGGGACCAGATTCCCCTCCACTGTGGAGGGAGGGTCCAGTATGCCTGGGACCCACAGACCCAACAGACTCCTGTCAAAGGGGGTATTTCTGCCATTAAAGCAATTTCTGCCAACTTAACTGGCTGGGTTTCTACAGAGACGTCTCTGCCTTTGACTAGTTGTTTGGTCCTTGGGTATTTAATGCCCCACCATTGTGATCCTTGTGCTGTCAGATAGGCTGCAACCAGAGGGTCTATTACGGGATTGTGGAAACTTGTGCTATTTATGAATTCAGTAAAGATAGAGCCCCTCTTCAGTCCAAAATATATGGCAACTTGAGAGATGCAGTACAGAGTGATACAGTCCTCTCCTCCTTGTGGGAGAAATTTATTGACTGGATAGGATGGCCTGCCTTGGCAGCATGCTGTTTTTGTGAGCTTTTGTTTAAAGGTGGGCTAGGAACAGCCAGCTTAGGAAAGTGTGTGTGTATAAAATTTGTTTTGACCCTCCCCCACCCCGGGTTAGGAATTCCCCCAGAGATATAGGTTATTTCTGTGAGGAGAATTCCACAAGTAGTGTTTGTGAGCAGGGGATTTGGGATTAGAACATTTTGTTGGTATAGCCTATTAGCAAGCCTTCCGACAGGTGTGCTTCCTGGAGCGTTACTGACAATGCAGAAGGGGTAGTCGACTAGTAGATGGTTTATTAAGTGAGAAAATAGAGGCCTTCTAGGGGTGCATTGACTGATAGCAGAGAAAGTCCTGGGTAATAGTTTAGCAAGGTTTTGAGTGGCTATCATGCCCCATGGGCTGGAATGCACAGTCTTTTTGTCCAGGGTAATGGAGACATTTCCTTACTGTTCTGGTGCCAATGGCTGAACATAACCCCAGCTACGGGTGGAAAGACAAAGCCAACAGGAATAATTTAATTTAAAGATTGGGCTATATGATTAGCTAATTTTTAGGTAGTCACAGGCAGTTTTAGGTGGAGATTTAGCATAAGCAAATGGGGCTAAGGGGTAAAATAGGAAGCTATCAGACTCAGGAGTAGTCCTGTGGAAAAGGAACTTGAGGTCCTCCACCAGCACACAGGAGTATGTAGCATCATCCTGCCCTCTGAGTCATCTTCTTTTTGAACAGGAACTTGAGGGCCTCCACCTGCTCACAGGTGTATATGGAGCCTGGATTCCTCTGCTGGTCTGAGGAGTGATCTTGATCAACAGGAGCCAGCTTTATCCTGGAACTATGAACCCAACAATTGACTCCCAATAGCTGCACAGCCATGGGAGTACTCAGAACAACCTGGTAGGGTTCCTTCCATTTAGGATTAAGTTAATCTGCAGGAGATCTTTCTCTCCAAGTTTCGAGAAGTATCTGGTGTCCTGGAGATATAGTGGCCTGGAGTTCTCCTTCAGGAGAAAGCAAGACTTCATCCCCCTATCCCTGCAATGCTTTTTGTACCTGCCCCAAGTTTATCATAGGCTTCACAGCTTGATGGGTCTCAGCCTCATATATTAAATCCAGAGTTAGGAACGGCCTACTGTATAGCATTTCAAAAGGGCTGAGCCTAGTATTAGCCTTAGGGGAGCCCCTTATTCTCATGAGGGCTATTACCAGTAATTTCTCCCAGTTTTCAGAAGTCTATTGACAGAGATTTGCTAATGTTCTTTTTAAAGTTTGGTTCACCTGCTCTACCTTCCCAGAAGACTGAGGTCTCCACACAGAGTGGAGGTAATATTTTATGTGTAGGGCCTCAGAGACTGATTGAGTGACCTTAGAGGTGAAGGAAGGCCTGTTATCACCCTGCAGGGAGTGTGGGAGACCAAGCCAGCGTATTTATTTTAGGGGTGCCTCTGCTACTTCTGTGGCCTTCTCTGTCATGGTTGGAAAGGTTTCAATCCACCCAGTGAAGGTATCTATTAAAACTAGTAGACACTCATATACTTTACAGCAAGGCATCTTGGTAAAATCAATCTGCCAGTCTTCTCCTGGAGAGGTTCCCCTCCACTGAACAGGCTATGGCTGTTGGGGTAGGGATGGCTTTTGCCCAGAGTTGTTGTAGGTGCAAAGAGAGCAGGCTTGGCAAACATTCTTTATAGTAGTTGTTAGTCCTTTGCCTGTCAATAATTTATTGACTAATGTGGTAGTAGTGTTTCTTCCTACATGGAAGGAGTTATGCAGGGCCTTTAAAACCTTCCACTGAGATGTCTGAGGAAGGAGAAATTTCTGGCAGGTGTAAATCCAGGGCCCTTCCTGAATGCCCCCTTTGCTCTGTAGCCCATGATTTTTCCTCTAATGTGTAATCAAGCTTCAGGTCAGCATTGTCTACGGAAGGGAACACCCATTGCACCCATCACAGTGCCAATTCTGCAACTGGCCTCTGAGCTCCTTCCTAGTTCTTGGTCTGCCTTTCTGTTCCCCTTGGTAATAGGGACATATCCTTCTGGTGACCCCTATGGGTCATTCTGGTGCATTACTGCTACCTGTTTAGGGAGTCTAACTGCTTCCAGCAGATTTAAGATTTTCTGCTGGTGCTTAATGGGAATTCCTTGTAGTAAGGAGTCCCTTTTCTTTCCAGATGGCAGCACGAGCATGCAGAACAAGGAAGGCATGTTCAGAATCATATTAATATTAATCCTTTTAACTTGTCCTAGAATGAGAGCTTGGGTAAAATGTATATAATCTCTGCCTGTTTTTAGGCTGAAGTTGAGGGTAGAAGAGGTTGTGCCTCAACAGTGTCATATAAACTAACCACTGCATATCCTGCTTTTTGCTGCCCACCCTGTACAAAACTGCTCCCATCAGTGAACCACTCTTCATCAGGGTTTCCTAAGGGCTGGTCCAACAAATCAGCCCTGCTGGAATAGGTGAGATTAATAACCTCTGCGAAAGAATGAGCTAAGTTTGGAGATGATCCTTTAGGCATTAAGGAGGCTGAATTTAAGGTATTGCAAGTTTTTATGGTTGCTTCAGGATTGTCCAGGAGAAGGGCCTAGTTGTGGGAGACCCTTCTGTGTGGCGTGGGCCCAGCTCCCACTTGGACATGCACAGGACCCACACCCACAGATAGGTTCTCTCATGGGAAATCAGGTTTGCAATGTGCCTAAGCTGCTTTGAGTCTTGGTTTTGCTAAAACTCCCTCACCCTGAATTGGGATAGCAAGTGCTTATTGTAACTTCCTAAAATCCATGCTAAACCTTCCCAGGGTGAGTCTAACAGGTTCAACCACTTTTCCCTTTTTGATTTGCAAATATCCTTCTGTGATGTGATTAGCGGCATTGGCTCCTTTGTTGTCTGTAAAAGTTGACCACCTAAAGCGAAACTACGTAATAAATGAGGACCATCATGTAATATGGAGAGAAACCCAATAAAGGCTGTCATGGCGGAGGCCGTGGGCTTTTGCCCTCCTTGAGAGAAAAGCCTGTTTCCTTCACCGTACTCGGTAGTCTGTGTGAATGTTTTATTTCATCCATAATGATGCGGACACTGCTGGCCTGTGTCTGCATCAGCTGGCGCCCATGAACAGGGATCCAGAGGCCACGGGCCATCATCATTATGGACAACACACCAACTTGGTGGGAACATGCGCATCAGCCCAGGTAAAGGCCAATGACCCTGAGTGCTCTTCAGGAATGTCGTAGGGTGTGTTGGATTTCAGAGGAAAAAGGATTTTCTTCCTAGGTTGCTCTCTCTTGAGACCGCTTTGCAACTCTACCTTCTTTAGTAAGCAGGTGTCTTGCTTTCTCCCAAGCTTTTGCCGCAAGCCCTTGGGCACGAGTCAGGAAATTAAGAGCGACAATGGTGCTCACTGCAACACTGTAAAAACACCGACAAGCCAATCCCCATGGCACAACCCCAAACTAGGTCTAGGGTTGGGAGAAAGAGCAAAGATTTTCCCTTTAATCAGCTTTAAAAACTTCAACTAGTTTACAGGCATCTCAGCAAATTCTTTCTTTTAAGCTGCCTCTTGTGGCCCATTTAGTTTTGCTTTTCTCTTCATCCACTAGCATAAGGATTTAAAGGTGCATGTGGAGAAGAAGCAAAATTGAGACTGGTTTTGTAATCGCCATGCTTGTGGTGGGAGGTATTTCAGAAAAAGTTTCTTTTATTTGTTAAATATTTTCTTTGAAGTTTTCTGCGAGTCCTCAACCATGGAGAACAGGTTCTCAAAAGAACAAGAGCAATCTTTTAAGCTAGTTCAGCAGTTATGGGGCCGTTGAATGTCACCCACATAAAGGGATTTTTGGCAGCTGCTGCTCCTCTCACGGGCTGCCCTGGTCAGCTCAGCAGCGAAGTGGGTGTGAGCGCACGCTCAGCGTGGCTGCAGCCACCCATGTGTGCACGCTCTCAGAGAGTCGAGTTGGGGCTGGGTCTCTCTGCTAGGACAAGCAGCAGCGTGGAGAGGGGAAATGGAGCAGGTCAAAACTCCAATTTTAAAAAAGTAAATGTATTTGCCAGTAGAGAAAAAACTGTTTCTGAAAGTTGTGAATGTGTTCATAAATTTGTCAATCTAAAGTATGCTATAAATGGGATGGGGGTGTGACGTATTAAAAAATATTAAAAACCCTCCTTGTTTATGCCAGAGCTGTGACCTTTATTGTAAAACTGAAATACAGGTACACTGTCTCTTGGGGGTAGCTAGCCTTTCTCCACAGAAGACAGAGTACCATTTTTTAACTCAGTACCTGTAAACCCAGATTGTTTCCTTGAGGAAGAACTGGCTATTCTCCCAAAAGGAATAGTTAGTCTCGCGAGTCACAAAAGGCCCTTGGCACGCAACCATTTTTTGTCTAAAACATATTTTTTCAGAGCACCTGCCCCCTCCCATCTTTACCATTTCCTTGAAAACTGTGTGCGAATTGCAGCGTGCAGAAACAGCAGGGGGGCTGTCTTTCCAAGCTAAGCAAGTTATTAAAGAGTGTCCTGATTGCCAAGCCCTTAGCAAGGCACCCCTATCTACAGGAGAATCTGCTAAAAATATACAAGCCCATTGGCTTGAGGTATTTGGTCATTTAGGATGGCCTCAGCAAATTAAAACTGATAGTGGCCCTGGATACATTGCCTTGGATACATTCTACTCAGGTTTTTCTTCAGCGTTGGAATATCCAACATAAAGCAGGAATATCTTACAATCCAATGGTCAGAAAATTGTAGAATGGGCTCATCATATTTTTAAAAATCTTCTTAAAAATCAGAAAAAGGGGGAGTCATGAGTCCTTCCCCCCAAATTTGACTATGTTAGCCCTGTTTACCTATAATTTTCTAAATTGTGGTGAATCACTTTGTATTCCAAATGAGAAACATTTTCAGAAGAAGGGGCCAAAGTCATCTTATCCTCATGTTTTATATAGAGATCTGCTGGGAGATGGCTCTTGGCAGGGCCCTGTAGATCACTTAACTTGGGGAAGAGGGTCTGTGTGTGTTTTCATCCCTACAGGTCCTGTCTGGCTACCAGCCAAAAGAGTAAAGCCTTATGAGCAGAATAGATGCCAAGCTCTGCTACCTGGAGCTGAGAACCGATCGACTGACAGACCAGATGGCTCAGCTGACCCTGAACCACCAGAAAGAAAATGGACACTCACACCGTCACTCATGGGCCTGGGTCTGCCAATGGAGGAGGATGGGACCTGCCCCAATGACAGGGGCTGAGGCTCGAGAGCCTCCTGCAGAGAGCAACGACCCCTCGATGTCCCATAATGTTCAATGGTTAAACCCTAAAAACTGTTTCAATGGACTGAACTTACAAGTTTGGGTCCTGGCAGCCCTTGGATCCCCCTTTGTCTTAATCCTTATTTGTACTTTATAATGTATATGGAGGCTGTTTTCTTAAGATTGCATTCGGGAACAGCAAATAGTAGGTTTCACAGGCTTAACAGCTACAAGCTGTTAAGAATGAAAAAGCAAGCGGGGAGATTAGATGTTGGGAACTGCCCTGCCTGGTTCCAGAGGCTGTAATACCCCATAGCTAGGCTGAGTAAGAGCCCAAGGGACCTGCTTCATCTGGGTCTGTTCTGCCATGAGGACCTGAGCCACTGGGGAGACAAAGCTTATATTCCTGGCAGGAGCACCGCCTCTGCCCACTTTACTTCACCCTGCCTGGCCCCCAATGCTTGGTTGGTTAGCCAATGACGGGTAAGATCCCTCAAGGGAGGGGCCACCTAAGACAGGCATGATCATGTGAGAGGCCCTCAGGGAAGGACTTGGGGGGCTATAGAAAAAGGGGGTGATAGACCCTGGCCCCTCGGCTATCCTGACATAGCCTGAGTCCTCATTTTGTCTGTAAGAAGTCTCCTCCTAATCTTTTGGCTGCTTGCCTTCCCCTGGTCCACCTAAGCCTGAAATAATGCTGGAGGTGGGTGCAGCCCTGTGCTGGAAAGGGCAGGTTCCCCAGGGCAATCAAGCCTAAGAAAGAAAGCATAAAATCCTATGAAACCTACTTTGCTGATACCCTCAATTTAAATGATAAGGGTCCAAGCCTGAAATAAGCTTGTTTCCCCAGAATTTTATGGCCCTTTATCTATTTGACCCTGACTCAAAATAGGCCCTTAGAGTTCTTTGAATGTTATCTATTTGACCATTACTGCCTGACAACGATTGATTGGGCTTAATCTGAGAATGTGGGTCTTTGGAACCACTGGTTGCTTACTGATTATAATAATGCTCTATGTACTTTGATGTACTTGCAAATTATTTTCCCAGGGTTGTGTGGGAGACCAGCAAGCAGCAAGCTTTGTGGGATCATAGTGGTTCTAACTAAAACCAAGGGGGGAGATGTGGGAGACCCTTCTGCGTGGCATGGGCCCACCTCCCACTTGGACGTGCACAGGACCCACACCTACAGATTGGTTCTCTTGTGGGAAATCAGGTTTGCAATGTGCCTAAGCCGCTTTGAGTCTTGGTTTTGCTGAAACTCCCTCACCCTGAATTGAGATAGCAAGTGTTTATTGTAACTTCCTAAAATCCATGCTAAAACTCCCCAGTATGGAGTGTAACTGGCTCAACCATTTTTCCCTTTTTCATTTGCAAATATTCTTCTGTGATGTCTGTCATTAGAGGCATCATCTCCTTTGTTGTCTGTAGAAGGTAACCACCTATAGCAAACCTGTGCCTAGTAAATGAGGACCATAATGTAATGTGACCAGAAACAAAATAAAGGTGGTCATGGCGGAAGCCACGGGGTTTTGCTCCCTTTGAGAGAAAAGCCATGCTGTCCTTTTTCCTCCACTGGACTTGGTAGTCTGTGTGAATGTTTTATTTCATCTGTGATGACGTAGACACTGCTGGCTGGTGTCTGCACCACCTGGTATCTATTTAATCTATTTCCCATTAACCAGAGATGCCCTTTCATTTCTAATACACCTTGAACTTGATGTGGAGTTAGAACCTCTAACTTTTGTCCAAGCATCAGCTTTGCAGCCTCCTCAGTTAATGTGGCTGCGGCTGCTACTGGTCTGAGCCATGGAGGCCACCCTGTTTCTACATTGTCCAGCCTCTTAAATAAATATGCAACAGGTCGGAGTTCATTTCCTAGTCGTTGGACTAAGACTCCCAATGCTATTCCCTGTTTCTCTGCTATGTATAAAGAGAAAGGTTTGTTCAAGTCAGGGATGCCTAGGGCTGGGGCCTTGACTGGAGCCTGCTTGAGTTTATTAAAAGCTTGATCATGTTCCTTTTCCCATATAATGGGTTCAGTGTCTGGTCCCTTAGTAGCCTCGTATAAAAGCTTTGCAATTAGTCCAAAGCTTGGGATCCAAATCCTGCAGAACCCAGCCATTTCCAGTAAAGAGCGGAGTTGCCATTTGATAAGCAGAGCTGACGTTTGATAGCAGGTGGTATTAGCTCAGCGATTGCCTTTATTCTCTCTGGTGACGGCTGCTTAGATCCTGGAGTTAGGATATAGCCTAAATAGTTTACTCTCTGTTTGGAAATTTGGGCCTTTTTCTTAGAGACTCGATATCCGCAGTCCCTGAGGAAGTTCAGAGTGAGAATAGTGTTGCCATCTGAGGCTTCCTTTGAGGGGCTACAGATTAAGATATTGTCTGTGTGTTGTAAGACTGATCTTTGTCATAGCTATAAATCTCTTAGATCTTTCTCTAACACTCCCATACATAGATGGGGGCTGTCTCTAAACCCCTGTGGTAGCACCGTCCAGGTATACTGTTGATGGGCCATTGTTTTGGGTCTGTCCACTCAAACGCAAATAGGTATTAGGAATCTGGGTGGAGAGGGATGCAAAAGAAGGCATTTTTTAAGTCTAAGACAGTATACCACTGAGTATAGTCTGGTACGTGGGTGAGGATAGCATAAGAGATGGCCAGAAGGAGAAAAAAGGGATGACAGCCTCATTAAGTAACCTTAAAACTTGGACCAACCAGTACTCTCCTGTGGACTTAAGAGCAGGAAGTATTGGAATATTGCAGGGGGATTGATGGGGTACCAGCTGCCTGTGTGTAATAAACTCTATGATGGACTGCAGGCCCTCTAGGGCCTCATGCTTGATGGGGATATTGTTTCTTGTGGGGATAAACTACCCTAGGCTTTAGTGGATTGGACTGGTTGGGCTGTGCTGTCCATTCCAGGAATCTCAGAGTTCCAAACTAGGATATCTACTCCTTGTAAAATCTGCTCTGGGATGTTATTTTCTGTCTTGTCTCCATAGGCTAACATAATCATAAGGACATTATCTTGGACCTCCTGAAACTTCAGAATAGCTCCTAATCTGGCCAAGAGGTCTTGCGTCCTAGCAACGGTATGGGGCATTGTGGAATAACTAGGAAAAAATGCTTAAAAATTTGGTTTCCAAATTGACAAATGATAGGGGCATGTATAAACAAGTCCTAGATTTTCCTTCAACCCCCATAATACTACTTGAGTGAGAGGAGAGAGAACCAGTATATGAATTGAGGACAGAGTAAATGGCCCCAGTATCAACAAGAAAATTTATTTTCTTACCTGCCACGTCAAGAGTCACTCGGGGTTCTTCTGTAGAGATTGAGATTCTGGTGTGGCTGGGGCCAACCTGCTCCCTGAGCACCCTCAGTCCTCAAGTGCTGCCATGGCCATAGGAGATGACCCCTTTCCGCTCTGGGAACAGGAGCAGTCTACCTTCCAGTGCCAGGGATCAGGGTTTGTTCCTATGCACTTGTGACATGGCCCTGGGGGTGGCATAGTGCATTCTTTTGCCCAGTGTCCAGGGAGTTTGCCCCTAAAGCACATTTGATCCTTGTGACCTCCATGCCTTTGTGACTTTCCCGGGTTACCTTAAGGTGGCTGGTCATCGTGCTGCCACTTCCACTAGCTATCTGGCTGATAATAGCTAGTGCAAGTAGCTTGGCCTGTCTTTCCTCTAAGTCTCAATTGGTAAAGACTGAGAAGGCAATATCCATTAGTTGTGCCAAAGGGGCTTGGGGCCCCATTTGTAATTTCTGAAGGTGTTTATGGATATCAGGGGCTGATTGGGTGATAAAGTTTTGCCCTATTAACACATGCCCCTCTGGAGAAGAGTATAGGGATCTCTTCCTTTCTTTGTGTTATTTCCTTAACCTTGTCATAATTCACTGGCTTTTAAAAAAATTATATTTTATTGATTATGCTATTACAGTTGTCCCTTTTCTCCCCCATCATTCTCCTCCACCCTGCACACCCCTCCCACCCACATTTCCCCCTTTAGTTCATGTCCATGTGTCATAAGTTCTTTAGCTTCTACATTTCCCATACTATTCTTGCCCTCCCCCTGTCTATTTTCTACCTACCATCTATGCTACTTATTCTCTGTACTTTTTCCCCTCTCTCCTCCTCCTACTCCCCTGTTGCTAACCCTCCATGTGATCTCCATTTCTGTGTTTCTGTTCCTGTTCCAGTTGTTTGCTTAGTTTGCTTTTGTTTTAGGTGTGGTTGTTAATTGTGAGTTTGCTGTCATTTTACTGTACATGTTTTTTATCTTCTTTTTCTTAGATAAGTCCCTTTAACATTTCATATAATAAGGGTTTGGTGATGATGAACTCCTTTAACTTGACTTTATCTGAGAAGTGCTTTATTTTCCCTTCCATTCTAAATGATAGCTTTGCTGGATAGAGCAATCTTGGATGTAGGTCCTTGACTTTCATGACTTGGAATACTTCTTTCCAGCCCCTTGTTGCCTGTAAGGTCTCTTTTGAGAAGGCAGCTGACAGTCTGATGGGAACTCCTTTGTAGGTGACTGTGCCCTTATCCCTTGCTGCTTCTAGAACTATCTTCTTCATTTTAATCTTGGCTAATGTAATGATGATGTGCCTTGGTGTGTTCCTCCTTGGGTCCACCTTCTTTGGGACTCTCTGAGCTTCCTGGACTTCTTGGAAGTCTATTTCCTTTGCCAGATTGGGGATGTTCTCCTTTATTATTTGTTCAAATAAGTTTTCCACTTGCTGTTCTTCCTCTTCCCCTTCTGGTACTCCTAAAATTCGGATGTTGGGACATTTAAAGATGTCCTGGAGGTTCCTAAGCCTCTCCTCATGTTTTTGAATTCTTGTTTCTTCCTTGTTTTCTGTTTGGTTGTTTTTTTCTTTCTTCTGGTCTACTCCATTGATTTGAATCCCATTTTTCCTCCCATCACTATTAGTTCCCTGTGTGTTTTCCTTCATTTCACTTATTGTAGCCTTCATTTTTTCATCTAATTTTTGAGCAAAATCAACCAATTCTGTGAGCATCCTGATGACCAGTGCTTCGAACAGTGCATCTGATAAGTTGGCTATCTCTTGGTTGCTTAGGTGAATTGGTTCTGTGACTTTGATCTGTTCTCCCATTTGAGCCATTTTTTGGGGGGGTGGGTCTGGTCATGGCTGTTATGTATGACGGGTGGAGCCTTAGGTGTTCCCCAGGGTAGGGCAGCCCAGTTGTTTGGTTGTGATGCTGTATGTGGGGGCAGGGTCTTGGTGTTTTTAGGTTTTATTTCCTGGTGCTGGGGCCCTGGGCTACGAGTCCTGTCTTTTTCTCTGTTTTTGCCTGGATTATCTGCGCATGAATGTGGGACTGCCTGGTCAGCCAGCCTCCTTGTGCCTGGCGTCCAGCAGCCGCTGCCTGGGTGCCCAGGTCCTGCAACTTCCACTTCCTCCTGCTGCAACTCCACCCCTCTTACTGGTCTGGATGAATGGATGAATGGTTGTCGGACCTCTGTACAGTTCAATTTTCTCTCAGTTCTGGTTGTGTTCTTGTTTCTAAATTCTTGTTGTCCTTAATTTTGGTTGTGTGAGGAGGCACAGTGTGTCCACCTATGCCTCCATCTTGGTCAGAAGTCTAATAATTCTATTGTAATAATCATAACCTACATGCTTTTTTTCCATACAAATTACTGTAAGCCTACATTTGCCTCACCTTGTATCTTCCTGTTTAGTAGGTCCTCTTTTCATTTTACTGATTGTTTCATTCCCTGTAAAGAAGATTTCAGTTTGATAAAGTCCCATTTGTTTTTTCACTTTGTTCTTTTACCCAAGAGGACATAGCCAAATTGATATTACTAAGACTGGAATCAAATAGTTTACTACCAATGTTTTCTTTCAGGGATATTATGACCTTATGTCTTACATTTAAGTGTTCAATACATTTTAAGTTTATTTTTGTATATGGTGTAAGAAAAAAATTTTTTAAGGTTTTATTTATTTATGTCTAGAGTAAGAGGAAGGGAGGAAGAAAGAGAGTGAGAGAAACATCAGTGTGTGGTTGACTCTCACATGCCCCACACTGGGGACCCAGTCTGCAACCCATGTATGTGCCTTGACTGGGAATTGAACCGGTGACCCTTTGTTTCAAAGATTGACAGTCCACTGAGCCACACCAGCCAGAGCAGTGTAAGAAAAAAAATTTGACCAAAGACATGGGAAGAGGACATGAAAAGACATTTCTCCAAAGAAGTCATACAGATGGCAAACAGACACATACAAAGATGTTCAACCTCACTAATCATCAGAAAAAGGCAAATCAAAATAACAGTAAGATACTATCTCTCATTAGTCAGAATGGCTATTATCAAAAAGCCAACAAAATCAAGGGTTGGAAAGAGTGTGGAGAAAAGGGACCCCTACTGACTGTTGGTGGGAATGCAGACTGGTGCAGACACTGTGGAAAGCAGTATGGATATTTCTCAGAAAACTAAAAATTCATCTACCATATGACACAGCAATCTCACTTTTGGATACTTATTTAAAGAAAACAAAAATACTAATTCAAAGAAATATGTGAATCCTTATGTTCATTGTAGCATTATTTACAATAGCCAACATATGAAAACAACCTAGGCGTCCATCAGTAGATTAATAAAGAACATGTGGTACATATATAATGGAATATTACTCTCAATAAAAAGAATAAAATCTTACTATTTGTGACAACATGAATGGACCTAGAGGGTGTTGTGATGAGTGAAATGTCAGACATAGAAAGATAAATACTATATCATTTCTATATGTAGAATCCCAAAAATCAAACAAAATAACAAACAAAACAAAACAAAAGCAAACTCAGAAGCAGAGATCAAATTGATGGTTGCTAGAGGGGAGGAGGATGGGGGAATAGGTAAAAAGGGTGAAGGGGAATATAGTTGATAAGAATGTGAAAGTTTGTATGACTACAGATGATTACTAGAAGTAATAGGGAGAAAAAGATTTAAGGTATATAAATGTTGAGTCACTTTTTAAAAAAATTATATTTTATTGATTATGGTATTACAGTTGTCCCTTTTCTCCCCCATCATTCCCCTCTACCCTGCACACCCCCTCCCACCCACATTCCCCGCTTTAGTTCATGTCCATGTGTCATAAGTTCTTTAGCTTCTACATTTCCCATACTATTCTTGCCCTCCCCCGGTCTATTTTCTACCCATCATCTATGCTACTTATTATCTGTACTTTTCCCCCATCTCTCCTCCTCCCATTCCCCTGTTGCTAACCCTCCATATGATCTCCATTTCTGTGTTTCTGTTCCTGTTCCAGTTGTTTGCTTAGTTTGCTTTTGTTTTAGGTGTGGTTGTTAATATCTGTGAGTTTGCTGTCTTTTTACTGTTCATATTTTTTATCTTCTTTTTCTTAGATAAGTCCCTTTAACATTTCATATAATAAGGGTTTGGTGATGATGAACTCCTTTAACTTGACTTTATCTGAGAAGCACTTTATTTTCTCTTCCATTCTAAATGACAGCTTCTCTGGATAGAACAATCTTGGATATAGGTCCTTGACTTTCATGACTTGGAACACTTCTTTCCAGCCCCTTCTTGCCTGTAAGGTCTCTTTTGAGAAATCAGCTGACAGTCTGATGGGAACTCCTTTGTAGGTGACTGTGCCCTTATCCCTTGCTGCTTCTAGAACTATCTTCTTCATTTTAATCTTGGCTAATGTAATGATGATGTGCCTTGGTGTGTTCCTCCTTGGGTCCTCCTTCTTTGGGACTCTCTGAGCTTCCTGGACTTCCTGGAAGTCTATTTGCCAGATTGGGGAAGTTCTCCTTTATTATTTATTCAAATAAGTTTTCCACTTGTTGCTCTTCCTTTTCCCCCTCTGGTACCCCTATAATTCGGCTGTTGGGATGTTTAAAGATGTCCTGGAGGTTCCTAAGCCTCTCCTCGTTTTTTTGAATTCTTGTTTCTTCCTTGTTTTCTGTTTGGTTGCTTCTTTCTTCCTTCTGGTCCACTCCATTGATTTGAGTCCCATTTTTCCTCCCATCACTATTGGTTCCCTGTGTGTTTTTCTTCATTTCACTTATTTTAGCCTCCATTTGTTCATCTAATTTGCAACCAAAATCAACCAATTCTGTGAGCATCCTGATCACCAGTGCTTTGAACTGTGCATCTAATAAGTTGGCTACCTCTTGGTTGCTTGGATGAATTAGGTCTAGGGCCCTGATCTGTTCTCCTGTTTGAGCCACCCTTGTTCCTTTTTTTTTTTTTCAGTCTGGTCACAGCTGTTATGTTGTGACGGGCGGAGCCTTAGGCGTTCACCAGGGCGGGGCAACTCAGTTGCTGGGTTGTGATGCTAGATGTGGGGGCGGGGTCCAAGAGGGAACAATGGTGCTTGCTCTGCTCTCTCTTGGATTCCAGCCCCTTCCACTACTTTCCCCAAGCAAATTGGGCCCTTCTGGTACTGATTTCTGTGTGGGCGGGCTCATGCACTTTCTTAGGACCCCGTGGGTCTCTCCAACGAACTCTCCTGTAAGGCTGGGATTCTTTCCTGGCACCCCAACCCCCACAAGTGTTCTCAATTGGTGCTTTTTAGGCTTTATTTCCTGGCACTGGGGCCCTGTGCTGCACAGTCTGTCTCGCTGCCTGTTTTTGCCTGGTTTATCTGTGCACAAATGTGTGACCGTGGTCAGCTGTCTTGTGCACCTTGCTTGGTCTGCTGGTTGCCTCCCTGTACTTGGTAACTGCCACCTGTGTGCTCAGGACTACCAGCTACTGCTTCTTCCCACCGCAACCTCTCTCCGTGGGCCACCAGCTCCACCCCTCTTACTGGCTGGATGAATCATTGTTGGAATTCCATACAATTCAATCCTCTATCTGTTTTGGTTGAGTTTTTTTTTTTTTGGTTCTATATTTTTGTTGCCCTTAATCTTGGTTGTGAGAGGAGGCACAGTGTGTCTACCTATGCCTCCATCTTGGCCGGAAGTCCTCGAGTCACTTTTTGGACACCTGAAAGTACTATAATATTGAGAAACAACTATACTTAAATTTAAAGAAATGGGGACAACTGTAGTTAAACAACAATAGAAAATAAAAATAATTAATTAAAATGTAGGGGGAAATAAATAATTTTAAAAAACTAAAAATTCTGAATAAACTCTGGACTCTCCATTAAAAATGTGATATCAATATTAGTTCATTAATTGTAACAAATAAACTATACTAATGTAAGATATTGATAATGAGAAAGCATTGAAGGATATAAGGGAACTCTTTGTGCTATCAATTTTTTAATAAAAAAGTCTAAAAATTTTATAAGATCAAGTTCATTAATAAAACACAATGGGATACTACATATTCAATAAACTTGCTAAAATTAGATAGACCATTAATATCAAGTATTAAAAAAAAGAGACCTCTCATATATTGCTGGAGGGAGTGAGAGTGGCAAGGCTAGTTTTGAAAATCATTTGGCAGTCTCAGTCTCTTACAAAGTTAAACACATGCATACTGTATGATCTACCAATTCAGTCCTAAATATTTAGCCCAGAGAAATGA
>PVKU01015271.1:0-19017 GCA_004027475.1 Anoura caudifer | reverse complement strand
AAGAAACAACCAAACAAAAAAACAAGGAAGAAACAAGAATTCGAAAAAATGAGGAGAGGCTTAGGAACCCCCAGGACATCTTTGAACGTCCCAACATCCGAATTATAGGGGCACCAGAATGGGAAGAAGAGCAACCAGTGGAAAACTTATTTGAACAAGTAATAAAGGAGAACTTCCCCAATCTGGCAAAGGAAATAGTTTTCCAGGAAGTCCAGGAAGCTCAGAGAGTCCCAAAGAAGTTGGACCCAAGGAGGAACACACCAAGGCACATTATAATTACATTACCCAAGATTCAAATGAAGGAGAGAATTCTAGAAGCAGCAAGGGATAAGGGGACAGTCACCTACAAAGGAGTTCCCATCAGACTGTCGGCTGATTTCTCAAAAGAGACCTTACAGGCAAGAAGAGGCTGGAAAGAGGTATTCCAAGTCATTAAAATCAAAGACCTACATCCAAGATTGCTCTATCCAGTGAAGCTGTCATTTAGAATCGAAGGGAAGATAAAGTGCTTCTCAGATAAGGTCAAGTTAAAGGAGTTCATCATCACCAAGCCCTTATTATATGAAATGTTAAAGGGACTTATCTACGAAAAAGAAGATAAAAAATATGAACAGTAAAAAGACAGCAAACTCACAGGTATTAACAACCACACCTAAAACAAAAGCAAACTAAGCAAACCACTACAACAGGAGCAGAAACACAGAAATGGAGATCACATGGAGGGTTAGCAATAGGGGAGTGGGAAGAAGAGAGAGGGGGACAAGGTACATAGAACAAGTAGCATAGATGGTAGGTAGAAAATACACAGGGGGAGGGCAAGAATAGTGTGGGCAATGTAGAAGCTAAAGAACTTATGACACATGGGCATAAACTAAAGGGGGGAATGTGGGTGGGAGGGGGTGTGCAGGGTGGAGGGTAATGAAAAGGGGAAAATGAGACAACTGTAATAGCATACTCAATAAAATATAATTAAAAATATAATTTAGTTCCTTTTATTTTACAATTACAGTTGATGTACAATATCATGTTAGTTTCAGGTGTGCAACCCCATCATTAGACATTTACACAACTTAGGGAGTGGTCACCTCAATACATCTGGTCCCCATCTGGCACCTTACATAGTTACGACAGAATTATTGACTGTATTCCCTGTGCTGTCCTTTACATCCCCACGATTATTCTGCAACTACCAATTTGCACCTCCTCATCCCTAAATCCCTTCACCTTTCTCACTCTCCCCCTCAAACTGTCTAATATCACAGCCATCAAAACATTCTCTGCATGTCTGAGTATCTTTCTTTTCTCCTTGTTGTTTGTTTTGTTTTTCAGATTCCACAAAGAAGTGAAATCATCTGGCATTTGTCTTTCTCTGTCTGACTTGTTTCACTCAGGATAACACCCTCTGAGACCATCCATGTTGCTGCAGTGCAAGATCTCATTCTTTTTTTGGCTGAGCCATATTCCATTGTATGTCTGCACCCCTTCTTCCTCCACTCACTCATCAACTGATGGACACTCAGGCTGCTTCCATATCTTGGCTATTGTAAATAATGCTGCAGTGAACATACAGGTTTCTTTGGATAAACACCGTAAAGTGGAGTTGCTGGGTCTTTTTTTGCCTCTTGTCATAGCCTTTGTATTAAAGTCTACTGTTTTCTGGAATAAGTACTGCTACCACAGCATTTTTGTCTTGCCTTTGTTTCCATTTTCATATACTACATTTTTCCATGTGAGTCTTTTGATCTGAAGATGGCATTTGGAATGGTCTTGTTTTGTTATCCTTCAGCCACTGTATGTCTTTTGAGGGCAGCATTTAATCCACTTGCATGTAAAATAAGTGTGGATAAATATGTATTTATTGCCATTTTATGATTCATATTTCTAATGTTTTTCTTCTTTTAAAGGAAGACCTTTTCACAATTCTTCTTCTTTTTTCTTTATTTCTTAATTGAATTTATATTGGTGTGGCATTGGCTAATAAAATTATGTAGATTTCATGTGTACATTTCTATAACACAGCATCTGTATGTTGTATTGTGTGTTCCCCACCCAAGTCAAGTCTCCTTCCATCACCACATATCCCCCTCTCCCTCCCCCTCTTCTTCACTCTGGTAATCACCATACTGTTGTCTGCCTGTGAGGTTTTTTCACTTTCTGCTTAATCCCTTCACCCTTTCCCCCAACCCCCTCTCTCCTCTCCTCTGACAGCTGTCAGTCTGTTCTCTGTATCCATGAGTCTGTTTCTATTTTGTTTGTTAGTTAGTTTACTCTGTTCATTAGAATCCACAGGTAAGTGAAATCACATGAGATTTGTCTTTCTCTGACTGGCTTATTTCATTTGCCCTAATACTCTCCAGGTCCATCCATGCTGTCCCAAAAGGTAAGATTTCCTCCTTTTTTTACAGCCAAGTGGTATTCCATTGTGTGAATGTACCACTGCTTTTTTATCCACTCATCCAATTATGGACACTTGGGCTGCCTCCATATCTTGGCAATTGTAAATAATGCTGCAAGGAACACTGGGGAGCATAAATTTTTGAACTAGTGTTTTGGGTTTCTTTGGATATATTGACAGATTTGTAACTGCTGGGTTACGAGACAGTTCCACTTCTTACGTTTTTGAGGCAACTCTGTACTGCTTTCCACAGTGGCAAGGTAGATGTTCACTATATGAATGATTCACATTTTTGTTCACTTATTAATTCCATAATTGTTACATTTTAAAAAGAATACAGGAATTAAATTATGCCCAGTAACTATGAAAAGTTTCCTCTAAAACACAGTGTTAATTGAATGATGCAATTTTTCCTAAAACTTACTTTCTTAAGTATTCCTATATATTTTCTCATACAAATGAAATGATATATAGTGGGCTTTTTAATTCTGTGTTCCTACTATGGGCATCTTAGCTGTTTTGGTTTGATTTTTTTTTACTGTGATAAGATCATTTAACATGAGATTTATCCTCTTAACAACTTTTAATTGGACAATACAGTATTGTTAACTAGAGGCTCTGTATCTTACAGCAGGTCTCTAGAATTTATTCATCTTGCATAACTGAAGCTTCATATGCATTGAAAATCTGGTGAGGGCATAACATCTTCAAATTTGGGCAGAAAGAGTAACCCCTTCCACCTGGTGGCCTGATGTCTAGATTTCAGAGGACAGTAATCAAGTCACATAAACAACAATGTGTGGTTGCCTCTCAAGTGCCCCCCATCAGGGACCTGGCTGGCAACCCAGGTATGTGCCCTGAATGGGAATCGAGCCAACAACCCTTTGGTTCATAGTCTGGTGCTCAATCCACTGAGCCACATCAACCCGTAAAACTCACAACTATCAAACTAAGTAAACACCTGGAATAGGAACAGAATCAGATAAATGGACATTACATGGAAGGTTTTCAGTGGGGTGCGGAGAGGAAGAATGAAGGGGGAAAGGTACAGGGAATAAGAAGCATAATTGGTAGGCATAAAATAGACAGGGAGAGGTTACAAATGGTACAGGAAGCAGGGAAGTCAAAGAAGTTATATGTACAACGCATAGACATGAACTAAGAGGGATAAGCTGGAGGGTTTCAGGGTGCATGGCAGAGAGGACATAAAGGGGGAAATTTTAATAGCATAATCAATAAAATACATTTTTAAGAAAAGGAAGAAAATTTCACATAAATAGGAGTTGGAACTCAAGTTCAGGGATGCCCTGAAAATCAGACATGAAGTCTCATTGGCACTGATTGGTCAGATTTTGAAATAGAAATGCATCTGAATGGGGTGTTTCACTGCAACACTGGGGTAGAAAGGGAGACATGGGTGAAAATTGCATAAATAGCACACAAAAATAGCCATGAGACTATGAATGTGAAGAAGAAAGAAGCTCTGGTCAATCTTCTTAATTTTAGGCAGAAAAGGGGAAGGGAAAAGCAAAGGGAATTTTTAAGGCTAAAGCAGACTTGCATATGTTTAGAGGCAGAAGAGTCCATGGAGACAGTTTAAAGATCTAAGAACGATGAGGACAGTTTGAGGGAAAAATTTCCAAAGAAGATGAAAAGAAATTGACAGAATTCAACATCTTTTCACGCTTCCAAACTACTTATTTGAATCTGGGAGTGATCCATACTTCTCTAAGAGGATGAAAAATATGTACGACTCAGACCAAAAGTCAACAACTTAATTCCGAAACTCTAGAGGCATTCCTAACTAGAACTAGTGAAACCAAGATGACTACAGTCTTCAGTATTATTTAACATTGTATTAAAGGAAGTATTAGAAAATGCAATTATAGATGTGAATGGAACAAGAGGCATGCAAATTAGAGGGAAAGAGGTAAAATTATCTTTAATTATAAAACATTTTATGACATATTTGGGAAACCTGAAAGAATACATGGAAAGAATTCTACAAATAATATTTACTCTACCAAGTATAAAATTAGCATAGAATTGGTACATACAAATAAATAATAATATGAAAATATAATGAAAGGGAAAACTCTTGTTACAGTTGCAAAAGTAAAATAAAATAAAATTCCCACACATGTATGTAATAACAATGTGCTACAATGGGTGAGGAAAATTACAAAACACTCCTAAAGATACTGAAGATGACCTGAAAAAAATGGGAAGATGTGCCACACTTAGAGATTGGAAGTCTCAAGATCCAAAAATATCAATTCTTCCTACATTTACTTATAAATTTAAGATCAATCAATAAATATGCCTTTAATTTATTTTCTAGAACTAGAGAGACTTATTATAAAGCTTGGAGTTAAACATGAATAGCCAGGAAAACCCTAAAAAAAGAACAACATGTGGGAAGTTACCTTCAAGATATGAAATATTATAAAGCTTCTGCAATTCAAGCATCTATTGTATAAATTATGAATAGACTGACAGACCAATAGAACACAATGGGAAACAAGAAATAGCCCAGGTGCCTATGAAACTTTGTATAGAATGAAGGCAACAGCTCAAACCCATGGGGAAAAGATGGACATTTTCTAAATGACAATAGAACCACAGGATGGTCTTCTGGAAAAATATATAGTTGGATCCATTCTTCATACCATACACTGGGAAAATTTCTAAAATGACCAGATATTCAAATATAAAAAAAAACCCATACAATCACACTATGATAAAAATGAGTGACTTTCTTTACAACTTAAGAGGAGAGAAAATATTTCTAACTATCATTAAAATAACAGAAGCAATAGAAGATTTATAAGTTTAATTTAAAAGTTTTTATTCTAAGAACAGTCAAAAGACAATTCACAAATTAGAGGAAAATATGCAACTCATACCTTAAACAGAAAGCTATTATACCCAATATACAGTCCTCCTCAAAACTGAGATTATCAAAATCCAGCTGAAACATGAGCAAAAGGCGTAAAGACACAGTCCATAAAAGAAGTAGTAATATGAACAGTCATGAAATACATGAAACCATCTCCCATGTTTCTTAAAATTCAAGCAATGCAAATTATAACAATAGTTAAACACTGCTTCTCACCCATCAGGATGGAAATTTTAAAAATTCTGAAAATATACCACTCTGAAGAGACTGTTAGAAAGTAGGCACTCCCATTTACTGCTGAGGGAGAAAAAAATGTCAATTCCTCCTCCCCCAATACAAAATCCATTGTCAATAAAACCCCATTCAAAATCGCAGCAGGTTCTTTTGTAGGAATTTACAAGCTGATTCTAGAGTTCATATGGAAATTCACAGGTCCTAAAGTAGCCAAAACAACTGTAAAAAAGGTGAATGAAGTCCAGGACTTATACTAACTGATTTCAAAAATTATTATAAAGCTACAGTAATCAAAACTGTATGTACCAGCATCAAGATAGACAAATAAATGAAAACAAACACACAGAAATAGAGTCAACTGGTTTTCAACACAGGAAAAAGAACAATCACTAGACATTTATGTGCAAATATACACATATCCCAAAACCTCACTTGGATCCATATACAAAAATTAACTCATAAAATTTCCACATTGTTCTTCTGGCCACAGCAAGAACAGTAAAGAATTTCCTAATTAGGATATAACACTAACTATGAAAGGCAAGGTTGATAAATCAAACTTCATTTAAATTAAAAATATTGGCTATCAAAAGACATCATTTAAGAAAAGTAAGGCGTAGTCTGGGGAAGATAACCAGGGAGAGGAAGATGACAGAGTATGTACGCATGTATTATCCACTGATACACATATATTATCTATACATGCAGAAACACAAACATGTACACTTGTATGGACTTACTTGTGCATTTTAAAATTCCTTCAGTACAATAGGAAAACAACTAACTACCCTACTTTTTTAATGAGGAAATGACCAGAATAATTACTTCAGAGATGATGTCCAAGTAGCCAATAAATATGTAAAAAGGTGTCCAACATCATTACTCACCAGGAAAAAAGGTTAAACAAAAAGGCATTCCAGTGTCCACACCAGAATAAAAATACAGTTTTGTGTATGGGATAAAACAGGGATAAAATAAAACTATGAACGGTTAACAAGGATGTAGAGCAATTGGATTCCTCAAACATTGTTGACAGCAATGCTAATCAAATAAAAATTAGAAAACAGTTAGGCAGTGATGTTTATAAAAACTGTACTTAAGCCTACTCTATTACCCAGCAGAGCCACATATAAGTATAATTGAAAAGAGAAGTTTGCTTATTCAATCAAAATACACATTCAAACTGTTTCTAAATGCCTTATCAATAATGGACAAAAACTTGAAACTATCGAACTTTATTAACAGGCTAAATAATTGCATATTCACGTGATGGAATACTACGCAGCACTATGATATAACCTACCCATATACACTGCTATATGCATGTACATGACAGGCTTTATGAGGAAGAAAAGAAGCCAGAAACAATCGAGTACCTGTTTATGTGAAGTTCAAATACAGACAACACTCTACAATTACAAAAGTCAGAACAGTGGATAGCTGTGGGGCATGGGGTGGAGAGCACATTGTATTTATTGGAAAGATGGAAGAGTAAATTTTCTAAAGTAGATGAAAATGTTGTCCATCTTGATCTAGGTTGTGGTTACATATTCATGTGCAAAAGTTTAAGAAGCTATACACTTAAGATGTGTGCACTTTGCTATATGAAAGTTAGGGCACCACATTTTCAAAAGGAGGTTTCTGTTTTCCTTCATGACCTACATTGAACAGCACACTCAGTATACCAACCCCAACTCCTAAATTCTAGGTTCCCTCAATTCAGGCACCCTCAGGGGCTGGCACAAAAAATACCCCTTTCATTACATAAATATCTTTTAATACCAAATAATGAGCATGTAATTCTGTAACATAATAACATCACACTCCAGCAAACCATATGACACTTTAGGTGAAAAGTTCAAATTGCTGTCCATCTCGTTTGAGACATTCACATACCCTACCGACCACACTCAATGGCTCTGCTTCTGCTGGACCCTGTATTTCATCTCATGCCAATCTTCCCTTTACAAGCTTATTCTTTTCCTTTTGGCAGCATTGAACAGAATCAAAAGGCAGAACCAAGGGTTATTCAAATTTCCCCTACATCCTAATGGAAAGGACTTTCGTAAGGAACAGCCCAGTAAGTCAAAATATTTCCCCAGCACTTCATTTGTCATTTCTTCTCAAAGAAATTTTAACAATAATAGTGAGTTTACACAAAATTTGTCCTTTTGATTTTAAATACAAAGCTCTACATCCCATTTCATAATATGGTGGTTTTATGAACTTATCCCGAGATCACCATTTCTTACCCATATGCCTCTGTTATTGGAATATCAAGGCTATCTGCGATGTCTGAAAATTCCATAGCAATTGCCTCTCCTAAAAAGCAGCAGCCTGGTGCTGCCTGGAAGGTGAACACAAACCCAGGGCCAGCTAGTGCTCTGTGACATCCTCTAGACCAGTGTCATCCAAAGGAAATTTAATGCAAGCCACCTATACATTCTAAACTTTCTAGTAGATACCTTAAAAATAGATTCATTTTAATGATATATTTTTATTTAACACAATATATCCAAAATGTTATCATTTCAATATGTAATCAAGTAAAAAGTATCCGTGAGGTTATTTTTCATATTCTTCAAAGATTGGGTGTGTATATCACACTTACTTAGCCCACTTACAGTATGTCTCAATTTGGATGTCCACATTTCAGTTGCTCAATACCATACATGACTAGTGACTACCAGATCAGATAGTGCAGCTCCCAATGACCTTGGACCACAGCCAAGATAACCCTTAAAATGAGACTCCAAATTCTGTCTCAGCCTTGAAATAATATGAAGCTTCTACTCAGCATCTTTCTACCCTATAAAATTCCATTTCTCTCCCCCTGGAAGTCCTAATTCATTCAACCACAACTCTGGTGCTCCACTCACCAATTCAGTGGTCCCCATCCTTGCCTACTGGGAAACCTAACACCCTACCCATTTATACACTAAAAAATTCATCAGACACTGCTTCTGTCATTTTTCCCTGACCAACTCAACAAAATTTTTCACCTCCTATTCTCTTGAAAATGTGATGTATTAAAATTATGTGGTGCAAGTAGCATGAAACTACTGTCAATCCATTTTTAATTTAGGTGGTCTAGGTCAACTAGCATGTGAAATGACATCTTCCAAGAAAGAGATGAGGCAAGAAAACATGGCATCAAGGAAAACAAACTGAACTGAGATTCAAGCTGGGATTTCAGTCCTGCCTCTGTCACCAGGTAGTTTTACATTTTCGGACTAGATGAAATGACTCTGAAGCCCCACTCAATATTGCACACTGTATAATTGCAGAGACTATTTTCATAAAATAAAGAAGGAAGAGTTGGGGTGATAGTGACAGAGAATAAATTCATTTGGGAAAGGGAGTTAAAATTTCATTTAAATATAAAACACAAAAGCATAAAGTTTGAATTCCTTATTCAAATCACCTGTGATGATGATAATAACAATAATAGGATTTTAACTTAAAAATTCTCATCCCTTTTCTCAATTTCCAGTTTTTTCAAGACAAAGTTATTCTGCCCAAGGTTTTCTTCATGGCTGATTTGACATCCTTGTTCCTCAGGCTGTAGATTAGTGGGTTCAGCATGGGCACCACAATGGTATAGAACAGAGTACACACTTTCTCCTGGTCAAGGGGTATAATAGAGGGTGGTTTAAGGTACGCAAAAGTTCCTGATCCAAAGAAAAGCAAAACTGCAATTATGTGAGAACTGCAGGTACTAAAGGCTTTGGATCTGCCCTCAGTAGATCTAATGTGGAAAATGCTGGAAAGAATGAAGCCATAAGAGAGAAAAATGGTCACAATCGATACCCCAATGGTAATGCCCGTAGCAATGAAGAGCACCAGCAAATTCATGTAAGAGCTATTGCAAGAGAGCTCAAGGAGGGGAAGGAACTCACACATATAATGATTGACAAGGTTGTCTGCACAAAAGGTCAGAAACAGTATATTACCTGTATGAACCATAGCCCCCCAAACCCCCATCCCATAGACACCCAGCAAAAGAAATAAACACACCCGAGGAGACATGGTGACTGTGTACAGCAGTGGTTTACAGATGGCCACATAGCGGTCATATGCCATTGCTGAAAGGATGAAGGATTCAGAAATGACAAAGAAACAGAAAAAAAAGAACTGAGTCATACAGCCTGTGTAGGAGATGAAGTTCTTCTTTGAGACAAAACTCATCAGCATTTTGGGGATGATGGCAGAGGAGTAACTGAAGTCAATGAAGGACAAGTTGAAGAGGAAAAGGTACATGGGAATATGAAGGTGAGAGTTCAGACCAATCAGTGTTATCAAGCCCAGGTTCGCCACCACGGTGACCATGTAGAAGCCTAGAAACAGGAAGAAGAGTGGGATCTGGAGTCTTGGCTGGTCTGTTAAACCTGCGAGGATAAACTCTGTCACACAGGAGGTGTTATCTGCAGCCATTCTCCTCAGGTATGGTCTGGGAGGCAAAAAGAAAAGAGCTGTTCACAGAGAGAGAGGAAAACAACCCACTCTTGAGAGTGGTGATTGAACAGAGAGGTGTGGAACTTAGAGTTGAGATGGCATCTCCTTTTTCCTGCATCTCTGTTTTTATGGTCCCCACGTGGCTTCAACCATCCTAGTAACTTCGATGAAATTTTCCTCCAGAGTAAGGGCTCATCCAACTGAGGAAAAAGTCCACAAAGCTCAGCTGGGATGACCCTGCAACCTTGCAGTGACCCTCTCCTGGTACTGCCTGCCCTCTACAGCCCTGGACCAGGTTTTGTGTGACCTGGGACCTTCTCTGGAGCCCAGTTGAGAAGCAGAAGCCAGTTGCCCTAGACCTTCCACCTTTGGACAGTGCTGGTCAGAACAGGAAGATGAGGCCATGTTGCCCTGAGTCTTTAGCAGAAACAGCTATGGGAATCTTATGTGAAAATAATCCAGGAGTAATGAGGTAAAGTTATTAACCGAAGAAAATAGAAACATTTGCCAAGCACTACCTCTGCTAATGGCAGTATTCTAAGTGCTCTGGGGCATTTTGATTAAATCCATTGAACAGGTGAGGACAATGGGCACAAGCCCCAGTCCTTCTAAGTGGCAGCAGAAGGGGAACTCAGGCTGTCAGTCTTCTGGGTTCAAGCTTTGAACCCTAACCACCCTGCTAGAGCACAGACCATGTTAGGCAGGCACTCACCCTCCTTCTACCTGCAGTCACAGGGATGGACTCTACTGGCTTCCACCCATCTCTCTCATGGAGACTCAGATGGTCCTGGTGACAAGAAGGGGACAACTCAGAGCTCAGACCATTCTGCTTCTTCTGCAGCTCTCCTTTAAAATTCAAAGCCTGTAGTTTTTCTTGGATTTCCTGTTGAGCTGAAGAACATGGTCTCTGACTTACTTTGTCATAAGCCTCCTGTCCAGGTTCCAGGGATGGGACAGCACCTTTATACTGTCAGGGGATAACTGTAGAACAGACAGTGCTATTGTGGATTAGAGACCACAGTGACCTAGTTACAGGGGCTCCCTCAGGATCCCTGATCCCTAAGGAAGGAGAAATGTTTGTTTATATCCTTGATAGTGCTTGACAGGGCTGTTAATGGCCTTTCCTTTCATTCAGGTTACACCTTTTTACGTACAATTAAGAACAAAGCACTTGGAAAAAGAATTCTTGTACTGAGTGCTTATTGTATATTGAGCACTCTATCTGTCCCAGCCCCTCATGTGAAAGATCCAGAGCAACGCATAGATAATTTTACTGTGTTTGTTCTTCAGAACAACCTCGTAGCGTAGACCTATTTGTCTCCACTTTAAAAGCGAGGGGCACATGTAGCTTGTAGTTTCCAAAACCTTGAGTGAAATCCCAGTCTCTCCAACTCCAAACACTTCCATGTGAAGCACTCTTATACACTGTCTCCCTGTGAGTGACAATGAAAGTTTGGAGGAAGCACTTTTGCCTACTAGCATCTCATGAGACTCTAGACAAAACCGAGTACTTAAATAACTTCAATGGAAGGTAGAAATTGTCAGGGCCAGGAATGGGAAAATTTGAGGTATCTGGACTTCAAGAGAGGAAATTCATTATTTCAATCACATTCAATACATACTAAGAATTATTTGTACCTTCCCCAATTTTGAAAGAACTGTCTCTGGTTTATCTCTACTACTTGATCATACTGTTGAAACTTGGTATTTAAAACAAATACTCGTCAGACGACTAATAACAACTTTTGTCAAGACCTAGTGATGTGGAAAAGACTCTACAGCCAATATGTCCGATAATGGGGAGCTGATAAAAGACTTTGACTAGTGGACCTCCTTCAACAAATCCCTATTGAACATTCACCCCATCACGGATCTCTTCTAAGCCCTATGCTCCTAAACTTCTGTGAAAAAACAAAAATAATTTTGTATTTCCATCTTGATGGAGCTTTCATTCACCTGGGAGAAAAATAGCTCAAAGAAACATGGAAGTGCACTGAAGAAAAGGAAAGCTTGGGAGAGGGATGGCACATAGGGCAGAGCAGCTGAAAGGGTGAGTGTTACACATTTCAGTTCAAATAGTGAATCTGACAGTTGAGCAATGACGTGAGAGAGACCTGGAAAGCCTTTGCTTAATAACACCAGTTACTCTAATGAAACACTGGGTGTCATGGCTTAATGCAGCACCTTCCCTGGGCATCAGGGTTTTGTCCCACACTTTCACACAGTACTCCAGCCCACATTATTGCTGTGGGGAAGGAAATACTGATCGAGTAACAGGATAGAGGCAAGAGACCTTGCTGAGGTTTTAGATAACCAGAAGTCACACAGTGTAGATTTTTGGCTGAGACTGATAGAAAGATTAATAATAAAACTTTATGTGGCAATTTGTATCCAACACCCTTTGCCAGAGGCATTCACATAGTAAGGATGACATATTTTCTATTCAAAAAACAAATCTTGATTTGGGGAAGTTCAGGAGTTGTTTATCTGATGATTTATGAATGTTTTTGTTCAGAGTTAAGGTCTGAAGTTCTTTGGGAGAAATTATGCCATCGGAATACAAAGGCAGAACCCATCATCTTCCAGGCAAGTCCAACGGAAACCACTGCACATGGGCCTGTGTGTGTCTGAGTGTGTACATGTACAGCAGTGAGGACTTACCCTCCCCCACTAAGGCTCAGCAGTGATGGTGCCTCATTTGCTTGTTTCCATTGAGAATTGTCCACTCTCCATTTGACACTAATAAATCCCAGTCCCTGTTCTGTATCCCACTGCACATGTTAAAGAAATAGAGAAAACAATCCATTATCAAGAACCTAAAGTTAGCACCACAAGCATGCTCACCTTAGGTCCCAAGGTCAAAGAAGACCTTGGGGACTCCTTAAAATGTTCAGTTTCCTTTCAGAACCTCAGAGGGTTCTTGTAAGCATGATGCAACACCAGGAAAAATTCTTCTGAGATCTTTGCCTCATCAGAGATGGTTTCTATGGGAGCTTCATTTCCAATGCATCAAGGTTTTATTTCATGTGAACCAAGGCTTCTGTAAACCTGTTTTGACTGTTGACTTCCTCCTATACAAGCAGAGAGAAAGAGAAATCAATAACTTGATTAAGTTATTTTGTTGCAGATCTTTTACCTCCTTGGATAAATTTATTCCTAGGTACTTTATTTTTCTTCTTGCCACAATAAATGGGATTTGTCCCCTAGTTTCTCTTTCTTATATTTCATTGTTGGTATGCAAAAATCCCATTGATTTCTGAATATTGGTTTTGTATCCCACTATTTGCCAAATTCACTCATTAGGTCAGGTAGATTTTTGGTGGGGGCTGTAGGGTTTTCTCTGTACACTATCATGTCATCCACGATAATGACAGTTTTACTTCCTCCTTTCCAACTTGGATGCCTTTTAGTTCTTTTCCTTTTCTGATTGCTGTGACTAGAACTTCCAGTACTATGTTGAATATGAGTGGTGAAAGTTGACACCCTTACCTTGTTGGTGATCTAAGGGGAAAGCTTTTAGTTTTTTCCTGTTGAGTATAATGTTGGCTGTTTCTCATATATGGCTTTTATAATGTTGAGGTATTCTCCCTCTAGTCCCAATTTGCTGAGTGTTTTTATCATAAATGGGTGCTGGATTCTATCAAACACTTTTTCAGCATCTATTGATCTGATTGTGTGATTTTTGTCCTTCATTTTGTTTACATGGAGTATTACATTTATTGATTTGTGAATATTGTACCATCCTTGCATCCCTGGGATGAATCCCACTTGATCATGGTGTATGATTTTTTAATGTATTTCTGAATCTGGATATGCAGTGTATTGTTGAGGATTTAAGCATCAATATTCATCACCGATACTGGCCTGTAGTTTTGTTTCTTTGTTGAGTCTTTACCTGGCTTTGGAATTAGAATGAAACTGGCCTTGTAAAAAGAGTTTGGGAGTTTTCTGTCATCTTGAATTTTTTTGAATAGTTTGAGAAGATGGGAGTCAGTTCTTCCTTAAATATTTGGTAAAATTCACCTGTGAAGCCATCGGGTCCAGGGCTGTGTGTGTTGGGAGTTTTTTGATTACTGCTTCAATGTCACTAGTTGTTATCAGTCTATCCAGACTTTCTGCTTCTTCTTGATTCAGTTTGGGAAGATTGCATGCTTCAAGAAATTTCTCCATTTCACCCAGGTTCTCCAATTTTTTGGCATGTAATTGTTCATAGTAATTTCTTACAATCCTTTGTATTTCTGTGGTATTGGTTGTAACTTCTCCTCTTTCATTTCTGATTTTATTAATTTGGGTCCTCTCTCTTTTTTTTTATGAGTCTGAGTAAAAAGCTTGTCAATTTTATACTTCTTTTCAAAGAACCACGTCGTGGATATACTGATTCTTTGAATTGTTCTTTTAGTCTGTGTGTCATTTAATTCTGTCCTGATCTGAATTATTTCCTTCCTTCTCTTTGCTCTGGCCTTTGTTTCTTGTTGTTGGTCTTCCTCTAGTTCTTGCAGATGGAGGATTATGTTGTTTATTTGAGATTTTTCTATCTCTTTACATATGGCATTAACTGATTATTTATTTATTTATTTATTTATTTATTTATTTATTTATTTATTTTAGACAGAGGGGAAGGGAGGGAGAAAGAGAGACAGAAACATCAATGTGTGGTTGCCTCTCATGTGGCCCCCACTGAGGCCCTGGCCCTCAACCCTGGCATGTACCCTGACTGGGCATCAAACTGGCAACCTGTTGGTTCATAGTCCATGCTCAATCCACTGAAGTACACCAGTCAGGGCTGATTTTTCAACATGAAGTCAACCTTAAATTCTTAGGATCAAACTCTACTTCAAAATTATAGAAAACTATTTTTGTGTTATGTTGGATTTTTTTTTTTTTGGCCAGTTTTTCCAGTTGATTTTTTTGCATGTAAATTCATGAATGATATTGGCATATGTATATTTTTTCTAGTATCATTTTCATCTGGTTTAGGTTATCAGATGCAGTACAATCTTCCTTGAGGAGCCAAGATTTCAGTCACTAATAATCCCATCATGAGACTTATCCCTAGACTAAGGCAACCCCTTAGTGCTACTGAGAACTGACCATCAGGCCGCTGTGAGCCTGAGAGATTGGAACACAAGGGTGACCTTTGCACAGCTGTTTTCCCAGTGTTTCCTTCTCCATTCCTAGACTCACTGGGCCTGCTGTCAAGGCAAGACCCAACACTTAAATGTACTCTGTAGTTCACAAAGCCCCTTCACACACACCATGTGCTAATCAATCCTCACAAAGCATTAGGATTTTACCATGTTTTTCATTTTAAAGATAATAAAGTTGAAGTATGCATGAGTCACCCAAACTCACATAGTAAGAAATGCATTTTTAACATGTCACATAGTAAGAAATGCACAAATCCTAATCAACAAAAGATAAAAAGCAACTTCCGGCCAAGATGGAGGTGTAGCTGGACATGCTGTGCTTCCTCTGACAACCAAGATTAAGGACAACAAAAATATAGAACCAAAAAAAAAAAAAAAAGAAAAAGAAAACCCAACCAGGACAAAGAGAAAATTGAATTGTGTGGGAGTCTGACAACAACGATTCACCCAGACTGGTAAGAGGGGCGGAGTCCATGGCTGGCAGAGTCGGATCGTGGCAGGATAAGCCAGTGGTGGTCCCTGGGGTGCAGTCACTCCAGGCGCACAGGTGGCAGTGTTGCCGAACTCAAGGAGGACTAGTGGGGTGCACAAGGCAGTGGACTGCGAACACATATTTGTGCACAGATAAACTAGGTGAAAACAGGAAGCAAGACCGACTGTGCAATGCAGGGCCCAGCACCAGGAAGTGAAGCCTAAAAGCACCCATTGAAAATACTTGTAGGGACTAAGGTGCCAGGAGTGAGTTCCAGCCTCACAGAGGAGTTCGTTGGGGAGACCCACGGGGTCCTGGAGCATGTGCAGGCCCACCCACATGGAAATCAGCACCAGAAGGGCCCAATTTGATAGGGGGAAAGAGGCTGAAGGAACTGGAATCTGTGAAAGCAACTGGAGCAAGTGCCACTGTTCCCTCTCCGACCCCTCCCCCACATCCAGCATCACAACACAGCCACTGGGCTGCCCCGCCCTGGTGAATGCCTAAGGCTCTGCCCCTCACTATGTAACAACCGCAAGCAGATATTAAAAAAAAAACACACAAAAGAACAACAACAACAACAACAAAACAAGGATGGCTCAAAAGGGAGAACAGTCCAGGGACCCGGAGCTGACTCATCTGAGGGACCAGGAGGTGGTCAACCTATCAGATGCAGAGCTCATAGCACTGGTAGCCAACCTATCAGAAGCACAGTTCAAAGCTCTGGTGATTAGGAAGCTCCCAGAATTGGTTGATTTTGGTCACAAATGAGAGGATCAAATGGAGGCTACAATAAGTGAAATGAAGAAAAATGCACACGGAACCAATAGTGATGGGAGGAAAACTGGGACTCAAATCAATGGAGTGGACCAGAAAGAAGAAAGAAACAAACAAGCAGAAAAGAATGAAGAAACAAGAATTCAAAAAAATGAGGAGAGGCTTAGGAACCTCCAGGACATCTTTAAATGTCCCAATATCTGAATTATAGGGGTACCAGAAGGGGAAGAGGAAGAGCAACAAGTGGAGAACTTATTTGAACAAATAATAAAGGAGAACTTCCCCAATCTGGCAAAGGAAATAGACTTCCAGGAAGTCCAGGAAGCTCAGAGAGTCCCAAAGAAGTTGGACCCAAGGAGGAACACACCAAGGCACATCATAATTACATTACCCAAGATTAAAATGAAGGAGTGAATTCTAGAAGCAGCAAGGGATAAGGGGGCAGTCACCTACAAAGGAGTTCCTATCAGACTGTCAGTGGATTTCTCAAAAGAGACCTTACAGGCAAGAAGGGGCTGGAAAGAAGTATTCCAAGTCATGAAAGTCAAGGACCTACATCCAAGATTGCTCTATCCAGCAAAGCTGTCATTTAGAGTGGAAGGGAAGATAAAGCTTTTCTCAGATAAGGTCAAGTTCAAGGAGTTCATCATCACCAAGCCCTTATTATGTGAAATGTTAAAGGACTGATCTAAGAAAAAGAAGACAAAAATAGGACAGTTAAACCACAGCAAGCTCACAGATATTGACAACCACACCTAAAAGAAAAGCAAACTAAGCAAACATCTAGAACAAGAACAGAACCACAGAAATGTAAATCACATGGAGGGTTAGCAACAGGGGAGTGGGAGGAGGAGAGAGGGAGAAAAGGTACAGAGAATAAGTAGCATAGATGGTTGGTAGAAAATAGACAGGGGGAGGGCAAGAATAGTGTGGGAAAAGTAGAAGCTAAAGAACTTATGACACATGGACATGAACTAAAGGGGGGAATGAGGGTGAGATGGGGTGTGCAGGGTGGAGGGGAATGAAGGGTGGGAAATGGGACTGTAGAAGAAAAGTCAGCTAGGACAAGGTGACCCAGAAGGGGGAAGGGGAACCGGGAAAGAGTTTTGCTTAGGTTACTTAGAAACCGCAAAACTGTCAGGTTTTGGTTAGGTAGTCATAATTTCTGCTTTGGCTTCCGTAGACCCAGCTTCCGATAAAGACACCTCAAGGCTAGAGTTATTTTTGCATCACCTTCTGTACCTCCTGCTTTTGCCACGTAGGACAGGGCATCTGGAAAGCAATAAAAGCCATGCTCAGCCAAGAGTCGGTGCCCAGAATTTGGAGACTGCCTCCTCTGGGTCCGCGCATGTAATAAAGCCTCACTCCATCACCCCGAATTGTGCCAGAGTCATTATTTTGCGAATTATTTTCCATAACATTTTGGTTCCCTGACCAGGAAACGACTCATGCGAGCAGGCTGTTTGCATCTGGTGAAGGTGGCCGGGCCTGACGGGGCGAGCCATTGGCCGGAGGGAAGCACGTGTCCCGGTGATTTTGGGTCCTGGAAAGCTATGGCTTGCCTCCACCTGGGGTTCCAAGCCGCTCTTCAACCTGGGCAAGAGGGGAAAGCAGACTGAGAGGAAAACTTGTCTGGAAGGAAGGCGCCAAATCAGTAAGTGCCCCGGGGACTGGACCCAAGACCAGAAAGATGGCTGATCATCTTCTCAGGCCCCAGTGGCCTCAGACATCCAGACCAGGTTTCTCTCTCAGGAGAGAACTCAGGCCCTAGTGGCATCAGATATCCGGACCAGATTTCCCTTTCTTGGGGAGGGAAAAGTAATAAAGTCTGCGAAATTAGGTGTGTGAAAGAGAGTGAATGTGTTTGTGGCTCCACGTGCGTCAGCCTACGGAGCATGAGTGGGCCCTAACCTGCGGTTCCTTGGTCTGTCATATGGCATAACGGCTGGGAAGCTAACCCAGACTCTACGCGGGCAGCCTTAGCTGAGACAGACCTAAGTTCCTTGGGAGAGGAGAGGCCAGGCGGGCAAGTGAGAGAGCCCTGAAACCCTTTGTTTGTCTGCGCCGTAAGGGGAGGAAATGTGGGGAGCGTATGGGCAGAAGGAAATCCACCAGGACTTGCCACTGGCTGCACTCCAGTAATCATAGATTTGAAACTGGGGTTGCAGCCTCACTGTCTCAGGCAGTACCACATACCCAAGGGAGCCAGGATAGGGATACTGGTCCCCTGCCAGTCGCAGTGGAACACACCGCTCCCCCTGTTAGAACCAGATGGGTCTGGATATCGACCTGTGCAGGATCTCCGAGCAGTCAATGAGGTCACTCTGACCCTGCACCCGACCTTACCCAAACCCTATACGTTGCTCAACCAGCTACCCCACCCCCAACTGCTTCACATTTCACGTGTCTAGACTTGAAGGACATTAGGAACTGAAAGAAGGGCTGTAATCAGTCAGCAAATCAGACCCATGAGCAGAAAACAGCTTCGGGAATTTTTAGGGACAGCTGGATTCAGCTGAATATGGATTCCAGGCTACGCAGAAATAGCTAAACCACTGTACCAGGCCCTAAAGGGGGCCAAGACTGCCCCATTCAACTGGGGACCAGAGCAACAGAATGCCTTTGAAAGGCTAAAAGA
>PVKU01015270.1:0-19016 GCA_004027475.1 Anoura caudifer | reverse complement strand
TTCCAGTTTTCTGACTGCCCACTAGCTATTTCCTCACTGATGTTAGGTGCTTACATGTGTATGCCAACATTAGGGCATTTTTTCTGAATTCTGGCCTGCTTGTGTGCTGAATTTGGTTTCCCTAGTCTGGCCTTCAGGAGCCTTCCTTCCTCCCTCCCTTCCTTCCTCCCTCCCTCCCTCCCTCCCTCCCTCCCTCCCTTCCTTCCTCCCTTCCTTCCTTCCTTCCTTCCTTCCTTCCTTCCTTCCTTTTTCCCCCCGAAATAACCCAACTCAGCAGTGATCTCTCTCCACCGATGGGACCGTCAGGGTCTTGCCAAAGTCTGTGTCACATAATTGCTTTCATGCTCACACCCGGCACGGGCGTGTTGATGGCTGTGGCGCAGAAGTGACAATTCTATTAGGCTTGGGTTCTTGCATGGTTGACCCTGCAAATTGAATCCGGGGAGGTCAGCCCTTCTGCCTTGCTGCTAGATTTTGTGTTCGCCGTCTGGGGAGGGGCCCAGGAGGTGGAGGCTGAGGTGTCGGGGCCTGCGCTCCAACATCCACTCCTATCCCCGGCGCTCCTTGTCCCACACTCTCCCTTGGCTCCCCATATGGAAGGCGCAGCCCTTGATGGATGGGCTTCTGCCCGCATGGCATCATTAGCCACTCTGTCAAGGTGACAAGGTCATTTTTAATATCCGCTCTTCAGAGCAGAGGTTTATTTTTAGGTTGGGAGTCAGCCAGCCTTCCCAGAGAGAGGGAAGGAGGGAGCCTCGAAGAGCTTAGGGCCACGGCTCTCGATCCTGGCTGCCTGGGCAGCTTGTCAACAATTCCCAGGCCCATAGGGGCACCATCTGAGCTGCAGGACATGTTCCCTGCCTCGCTGCACACGGTGGTTCCTGGAACTTATACGCAATGTGCAAAACATCGCTCTGTGGTGAGGCCTTTCGCATCCTGGGGGGGAACATGGAACGGGGCCACAGCTGTGGGAGGAGCTTCATGGTTCCCCAGAAGGGGGAACAGAGCTAACCTCTGACCCGGCCATCCCACCCCAAGGGGGGGACCCCAGAGAATCCAAGGCTTGGACTCAGGCAGGCGTTTGCGCATCCACACTCACGGCAGCACTGTTTGCAGCGGCCAGTCGGGATGGTCGTGTGGTCACTTAGCGAGTAATGTAATGTCTGGTCACTGAGGGGGATACCTCAAACTGATTCAGTGTCGTATGTCAGCTGTAATTGAAAAATGAAAAATGATTTTAAAAAAAGGCACCTGAAATATTTTCCCTATCAAGTGTTTCAAGGACCTAATTATGAACTTCATTATAATTGTTCATTAGTTATATTTTGTTCAATTACTTTAACAAGTTGCCAAATGGAACACAAAGCCGGCAATTAGCATTATGTAATTGTAATGAGACACTCCAATCGGGCTGCATATTTTCCCCTCAGAGGGAGCCAGCGGGAGGCAGTGGCTGGCTCCTGGTCTGTGCTTGGCAGGCCCCCTCCGAGCCGTGGGCGGCGGGGCAGCCTCTTCTTCTGCACAAAGATCCCAGTCAGAAACGCGGACACGTGTGAGGACAGGGCTGAGAACGTCCAGATGACGACGATCGTGTGTCACACGATGCTTGGCAGCCCTGGTCCCGGCTGGCTTTCATGCTGTAACTCACTGAACATCCCTGCCAGTCCCCGATGTGAGGGCTGTCACTTCCCCCGCTTTGCAGATGAAGACAGCCAGGCACAGGGTCCGGGCGACGTGCCCAAGGTCATGTGGCCCAGAGGTGCTGGAGCTGGGCCCTGGTCCATGCCCTTGACCTTGGCTGTCTGTTGGGTATTGATTACTGAGTTTCAGAGAAACGTGCATTTTGAAACATGCAATTGCCCACTTTATCCAACAGGAGACCATCAGCGAGAGAAAAGATAACTCTGCATTTTGGCCACTTCATTGTTTGTATCAGAATGTATTTCAGAGGTAGGAGCGTGAATGCAACTTTCTAAAATTTGCCCTTACTGGTGTGGCTCAGTGGATTGAGCACTGGCCTGCAAACCAAAGGGCTGCCAGTTCGATTCCCAGTCTAGGGCAATGCCTGGGTTGTGGGCCAGGTCCCCAGTAGAGGGCGCATGAGAGTCAACCACACATTGATGTTTCTCTCCCTCTCTACCTCCCTTCCCCTCTCTCTAAAAACAAATAAATCACTGGCTGTTCTTGACCACTCCCCACTCCCCTACTCCCAGCTGTGGCTGTGGGGGGTGGGGGGCGGGGGATGGGGGACAGACAGGCCGACCTGACAGGCAACGGCACTCTCAGGCAATTTGATCTATGAACATATTTGGACAGGATCCCATTACCTAAAACCTGTTGAAGTTACAGAGGCTGGCTTGACTCTGTGACTGAAAAGGAGAGCCTTTATTAATGCTACTGGAAAGTCTGAGGATGGATTTTAGGCATGGCTGGGTCCAGAGCCTCACACAAGGTCCCCAGGGCTCATTCTCAGTTGTGGTCCCCAAAGGACAAGCTGGGTCCCCTCCACAGAAGGGGAGGGACATGCCCAGCCCCTGAGCCTCATGGTGGTGGGGGAGGGGGAGGGGGCAGGATCAGGAGACCGGGTGGTCCTGTCTCCTGTTTTGGGACGCAGCATGCACATCCATGCAGTGGGCACACCGCAGGCGGGTCCCACTCTGTTTCTCTTTCTCCCTCTCCATCCCTGTCTCTCTCCCTCACTCTCTCTGCCTGTCTCTCCCTCTCAGCCGATCGCTGTGCTCAGCTTTCCCAACCACACCTGTCTGGGCTTTGCGCTGTCAGCCGGATCCCCCTACAGATGGAGGGGAGGATTCGAGTCAATCACTTGGTGTGCATGGGACACAGAACTAATTCTTACTAATGATGAAAGGTGACAGGAGCCTCCTCTGGACCAGACCAAGAGACCTGGTCAGTATCACACTGGCTGCTGTGGCGCTGGCTGCTGCCACCAGGACAGGCGTGACCAAGGAGCCAGGTTTCCCCTGCAACCTCAGTTCCCTCCTGATCTGGCCTCAGAGTCTGGAAAGCTAGGGTCGCCTGCATCCGGGACTGGTGTGTCACAAGGACCAGAGGCCGGAGTCACCGGGGGCGCATCGTAGGTGCAGCGGCCCCAGAGCGCAGCTCACACCTGCAGTGAACTGAGTACCTAGTCGGCCAGGTTACCTGGATGGCGGTGAACGTGAGTCCAGCTGCTTCGAGCTGCAAAGGAGCTGATTGAAATGACACCGGGAAGCTTAGAGTTGTTGGCAGCTACAAATGAGAAGTGTGAGGGTGTCCGCACAGAGGGTGCATGCCACAGCATGAGCCTGTGTGGCATTGCTGCCACTTCGGGCCCTGACAACATGGGACACGGGGCCCCGCTTCTCTGCTCCTGCTTCCACAGGCTGGTAGCTCTCAGCTTGAAGTCTGGGTGGCCACACTCTTGTTGGAAGCAGGGTGAGGCCTCAGTTAAGCACCTGGACTCTGGAGCTGGGTGGGGTGGGTTCGAATCCAGGCTCCACCATTTATCGTGTGCGCGGCTGTGGGCAACCTGTGTGCCTCGTTTGTTCATCTGCAAAATGAGGATAATAGTTGTGCCTATCCCCGGAGGGTCATGCAAATTAAATGGCAGAACATCCAGGAAGCGTGGCCAAGAAGTACCGAGTAGTATGCTAAGTTTTAGCCATCACTCGGAGTCTTTTAAAGGGACCAGTTGGCATGTACCATGTGAGGTTTCTTGTGAAGACTCAGCTGGCAGGGGCTTCCTCACAGGTAGCAGGGGGCTCCCAGAACGGGGCCTCCCTTCCTTCTTCTGTTGCTCAAGTGGGTTTCTATTTTAAGCTCTGCTGGCCTGTGGTTTCCTGAAATCTCATTCACCTGGGGTCACGCCTGCCCATTCCCTGGGCCGCTTCTCACACATGCAGTCTGACCATCTGAAAGCGGAGCGTGTGCCCTCTAGTTTGCCACAGTCCGCACCACCCCCTAGTGCCCTGCACCCGCCCTGGGTCACTCAGTTACCTTACTCAGCCTGGTCTCTGTGGACCTCCGAGTTCAGGACTCCAGAACCAGAGAGCAGGGGTTTCTGGAAGATAAAGAGAATGAACCCTTAGAGGCTTCTCCCTGGAAGTCACATCCCCCCCGGAGACAATGAGATGACAGGATCTGTCATCTGCTGGGAGGGCTGGGGGGGGGGATAAAGTGACAACAAATGCTACCCAGGCACAAATGGATGGATGCAGGGCCTCTCATGGGGCCCAAATGCAGGACACAGAGTTGATCTGTGGGGCTGAGATAGTCAGGGCAGCTGCCACCCTCTGCCACCCTCTGGGTGTGTCCCTGTTGCTGACATCAGTAGAGGTGATGCTCACCAGGATGTTCCTTGGCACCCAAGCAACGAAGCATCTTCTGGGCTCTCCAGAGGCAGAGTCGTGGGTGTGTGGGTCGCCATGGTAACCCTTCCAACATAGTGATGCCCTGAGTTTGGTCCCCTCCTCCACCTCAAGGCAGCTCTGTTATCTCACTTCATTGGACCGAGAGACCACCACCCAGTCCTCATTGCTGTCACCCACGGAATAAGCTTTAGAGCCCCCTCTGGTGACAGAAGCTAACACATCACATCCAAAATCCCTTGTTAGGGCCCCCAGATCAATGACTCCTGCTGGATCGAGGGTTGCGTTCTCTCGGCCTTGGTCTAATGCCTTCACGTGCTTCTCCAGCTTCTGTCAATATTTATCAACAAAACCTTATGATTCTGTGGTGGTGAGCTATGTCACCCTGGGCCACAGTGTGCACTTGAGCCATGGAGCAGCCCTGGATTCCAGCGGTGGCGGATCTTAGGGGAACAGGGGTCTCCCTGCAAGGCATCTGCCCTGGTGAGTTTACCACTCAGTTTCAGGAACAGGACAGCTTGTCTCCTTAGACAGAAGAGAGTGGGGACCGCCTTAGGCCCAGCAGGTTCCGAGGGACTGGGAGGTCGGAGGTTCTCTGCTTCCTCTGGGCCCCAGCCAGTGTCCCCGTTCCAGGTTTCAGCATCCCGTTCTTTACCACTGGGTGTCCGGCCCCTTCAGGAGAAACCTGGCGAGGCTGCAAGTCTGGCTGATGTGATTCGAGAGCCGCACGGTCAAATCGAGTTTTTGGTGGCAGCAGCCTCCACCCCATGGCCACAGTCAGTGAAGAAGACTTCGCCCCGGAGACAGGGAATGTGAGCACGGACCGCTGAACACCAAGACTTCTCAGCTCGTAGGCACTGGTTAGCTTCGTCGAGGGCTGAGAGGGGTTCCGGGGACCCAGAGCAGCTGAGAGGAAGAGGACAGTGAAGGGGCTGCAGGCCCGGACGACACCTGCCCTCGTCCCCAGGGCTGACCTCTCTGAGGGGGGCATAGCGACTGCGGGAACACACGGTCGGAGTGGGGACCTGCGTCAGAAGGTGAGGCAGCCGTGGGCCCGTGTAGACGTCTGCCCTTGTTCTCTGGGCACAGCCCACTGGCTGGGGACGCTTGGCAGGCCACTTCACCTCTCTGAGTGTCAGACTTTCGTCTGACAAATGGGGGCACTAATGAGCTCATCCAAACTCTCAGGGCTGTGGGGGTGATGGGAAGTGGTCCTAGGTAGGAAAGTGGATACCTTTGTTCACATGCATGGCACTGCCTGGAAGTGCGCAGCTGCTGTATTGATAAGAAATGACCTTGGCTCACAGGCACCAGGAAACCTCACTCTTGTGGCTTAATTAGGACTTACTTTGCTCCTATAGCAAGAGTTCTCGAGGTGGTTATCTCTGGCCGGTGCTCAAGTTGCTCAGGGATCAGAGGGCCAAACATCTCTGTGATTCTTTGGCCTTGTCCTTGTGGCCACAAGATGACTGCTGCGGCTCCAGACATCTCGGCTACATTTAAAGCAGGAAGAAGGGTGAGGACCTGGTCAGCCACCTCTGTTCTTGCTTCTGGTGGACAGAGGCCATCCAGGACTATATCTAGTCTTCTTCCCTCTCATCTCACTGGACAGGAGCAGGTCCGCAGGAGAGTCTGGGGTGAGGAGCATGTAGCTTTCCTACCTCTACAGAGCAAGGAGGCCTGGGAGAGAGAAGCAGGGATGGGTGTTGCGTTAGAGAGCTGATGGTGTCTGGAATAGCTGGCAGGTGCCACACAGCAGCGACCGGACTGCTCTGCCATGGAGGGGAAGCAACCACGGGAGGATCTAGTTTCCACCCTGGTGGGCTGTTCACGGGGCTGCATCAGAATCGCTTGCATTTAAATTCGGAGGTGGAATTATTTTCCATGCTTGCCATTATGCAAATGACTGTCTCGCTATAGCTCAGGGTTTTCATTTTTCTATGAATTATTCCTTTCTCACTGTCTCCCCCCTCTTGGCAGGCATAAAACAAGCACTGACTGATCAGAGGAATTTTCCAGTCGTTCAGTCAACTGGATATTTCCTGAGCGTCTTCCAGGTGCGGGGAGCTGCCCCAGGCTCTGTCCCAGGACGTAGGGGACAGAGATGTGCCCTCCATGGCCTGGGAGCTCATGCCCCGGCGGACCAGAGAAGCAGCAAACACATCGATGTCTCAACGTGTGAGAATGACCCGTGGTCGGAAGGGAGTAAAATGTGGTGGGTGAATGGACTTGTGGATGAGGAGAATGCTTTAGGGGAGGTGGTCAGCAAGATTCTCAGAAGAGAGACTGTTTCAGGAATGCTTGGAAGATGGGAAGAGGCCAGCCACACAGTGGTCTGGGGGAAAGATACTCCCGGCACAGTGAGTGAGAGCATGGGCCAAGGCCCCAGGGTGGGACTGAGCTTGGATGGCCTGGAGGAAAGAGGAAGGGAGTTGCTGGAGAACTGGTGGGGGAGGGGCAGGCTGAGGCACACAGGGCTTTGGAGAGGCACTTTGGCTCAAGTTCTGCCTGTTGGAAGTGGGCTTGTCAGATGGGGCTCCTTGGCTAGACATGGGCCATTAACCCCTGGCCTGGGGCCTGGCCACCCGGGTCTCAGCTTTCGGGGGTCTGCGTTACCCTGTCGGTGTGACCTCATTTGTTTCCTTGCCCACCACCTATTCCCCCACTTGAATACCGACCCCTCCAGAACACTACCCTTATCTGTCTAGCCCACGGCTGTGTCTCCAGCCCTCAACTGGGAGTGGCACACTGCAGGTGCTGAAACATACCGGACCACTGTGTGTTGTGGTTTTCTGTTGTTGTGTAATCAGTGACTTAAAAACCACAGCAGCTTAAAACAGTGCCTGCTCATTAGCTCAGGGTCCGTAGGTAGGGGCAGAGGCTAGGGGTGTCAGTGGGCTGTGTCCCGGTAGGGGATGCGGGATCCGTCCCACAGCCTGTGTGGTGGTGGCAGAGCTCAGCTTTTGCTTTCTGGGTGCTGTGCAGTAGCTGCTTCTGGCCACGGACTCCGCCGAGCCCCGACCTGCAGTGCAGGTCTCCTTCCCGGTCCAGCCCCAGGGCCCCTGCACCTCTGGCTCCCACCGCTGGAGACCCTCTGCCCTCGGTGTCTGTGTGTCTGCTTGCCTGTCACCTTTTCACTGAAGCCTCTCCTGACTCCCCCTCACTCCCCCTTTAAAAACGTCCTGGTACTTGTTTTACACCCTCCTTGCACTTCCCTTCCTCTGACCGACTATCCATCGTGCCTGTTTATTTGGTTTACGGCCTCTCTCCCACCCTGGAACGTCAGCCTCGCCCGGGCAGGGAATCTGGTTTGATCCTCGGTGGCATCCCAGCACGCAGGAGGGACTGGCCAGCACCCAAGGGAAGAGTGAGTCCGGCTCAGGGAGGGCTGTTTGCATCTCATCTCTTTTTCTTTCCTTCCTCGCTCTTGCTCTCTCTCCCCCTCCCTTTTTTGTTGGGGAAAAACCTGCCAGGCACGGTCTCCCTTCCCCAGGCAGCATCCTTATGTAATCAGGGCCTCTGCTGAGCGTGGAGCCAGCGGAGGCTGTAAGCAGTGCTCCTCGGTGTCTGCAGCCTCCTCTTCCAGCGGCATGAGCTCTCTCCAAGGGCCTCAGTCCAGGGGGCCCCTGAGGGTGGGGAGGGTGGGCACTGTCTGCAGGGTCCACCAGTGGCCAGGGTCACGCCCTGATGTGCACCTCTGGGGGTGGAAGGCGGGATTTGGGCTGTAACTCGGACGGGAGGAGCTGCGCGTGTTCTGGAATGCCCCGCAGTCTCAGGATGCAGGCAACATGGCATCTCCCACTTGGATGCTCTCTGCTGGCTCTCAACCTGCAGGAGCCAAACAACGTCCACAGACCTGGCCGGGCTCTCGCTCCCTGCCCTGGGGGGCCCACCCACCCCAGGCATGAAGGAAAGGCACCAGCCTCTCTGAGTGTCACCTGGACCACCTGCCCTGTCCTCAAACCCCGAGGGGTCACAGTGTGAAGGTGCCATCCATGGCCAGTTTCTTTGAGGTCCACAAACTCATCCTTGTTTATTTTGTTTATTCACTTCTCACACACATTCCCTCTTTTATGCAATTAATAAAAGAGCTCTCTCAACTTCAGGTGAGCTCATCACACGTGACGAATTTGTAAATGTCAAGGAGATGATTGCAGTGCACTGTGGGTGGTGCGGCTCCAAGGGAGCTACAGCCAGGGGCCTTCCACGGTGGCATTTGGTCAACTCGGGGCCCCCTCCCGCCCAGAACAGGGGCCGGCGGCCTGCGGGGCTGCTGCAGAGCTCAGCACATTGGTGTGTTTAAGACACTCAAATGTTCGTGGCGGGGTCGAGCGTTTTCAGCAGGCCCCTGCTCTCCCTGCTGGTCAGCTTCTGAAGGTGAGCTTCCATCACTGTCCTGAGAGCACAGGAAGTTCAAGGTCAGCACATGGGGAGCAGTCCAGCAGTTCTCAGTGGTTGACAACCACAGGACACGGCGGCCAGAAAGCTGTTGCCACTCTTCAGGGTGGGTGCCCTGAGACACAGCACGTTACCCAGGTGACAGGCAGCTCTGCATCTTGACTTCAGGATCAGCTTTCCGAAGAGCTGGAGGAAATCACTGTGCCAACCCCTAGGAGGGCTTTGGGAACAGCTAGGTCTTGGTTCAAACTCCAGCTCTGCCCTTTGAATGAAACCCCCAAGCCTCAGTTTCCTCATCTGTAAAATGGGGGCAAAACACCCCCTCTCATTTTACTGGGAGGGTTGAATGGCCGGTCATGTGGGAAGGTCTTACTGAACAGTGAGGCAGGGCCAGTCCCATTCAGTGGGCCTCGGGCACCTCGCCGACAACCCCCCTTCCTCCTCCCAGGCAGGAAGCCCACTCGGGAACGGCAGAGCATTCATGAACCACGCCACTCTGCTTCAGGCTTTTGTCCCAGACCCTTGCTTGTACGTTTAACTGACACCCCTGCCTTACTCAGAGGTGTGGGCTGTGAAAAACTAGGGTAACCCAGCTCTAGTGTCAAAGCACAGGACTTGTTCAATGCTGGAGGAAATGCAGCCTCGTTTAAATTTTTTTTCCACATCTTTAAAGGGTAAGCATCACTGTCACCTCCATCACCATGGGCGTGGAACCAGAGGGTGTGTGGTGGGAATGCAGGGGCCAGGATGAGCCTCCCCAGCCCACAGAGCAGTGTTCTGTCCTGGTCTGTCTTTCACGCAGAGGCCCCTTACAGTGGACACCCATCATTTTGATCCTCTCTGCACCTGTCTTCTGAAAGCAGCACCCTGATTCTCCTGCAGGACCCAATGCCCCCCACCCTCAGGCTATGAGGTCCAGTCAGAGCCCATCCTTTCCCAGCTCTATATGACTCAGGCCTGGCCAATTTGCATAGTCATCCTCTCGGACACAATGATTGGTCCAGGGATAAGCATGGCATGAAGCCAATGATAATTCCTTTCCTGCCATTCTTCTGCTGACACAGAATCCTGAGGACACTGGGCTCCTGGAAGCAGCCGAGCCCGAAGTGAGGCACTTTGATGAGGTGAGCCTAATCCCTTCTGATTTAGGGTTTTGTCATTGTAAAATATAACACCATTCGGAGCCCCATGGTTCCAGACCCAAAGAAATCTCTTGGCCCTTTTTAAGTGAAATGCAATGATTGGGCAAGGTGATTGGCTCCAACTTGGGTCTCCCAAGGGAGGACTGTGGAGGACCGTAGCCAGCATTGGTGCCAAATGTCCTCTGCTGTTTCCATACTCCCACCCAGCCTGTTGTGGGCTGACTCACTGCCCACCCCTCTGCAGTGCTGCGGGGCTTTGCATGCCTGGAGAAGCTGGTGAACATTAATTCCGGTGTGGCAGTAAGTGCGCTCTCACTTTCCCAGGAGGTGCTCCTACACAGGGAGCAAGGGAAGCTAGAACTTGCAAGAGAGATACAAAATACTTAAAGGTGTACCCAGGCATATGTCATCAGGAGAAGGAGCTAAGCAGAGGGGAAGAAGCCCACCCATTTTCCTGACACACAGCACAGCATCCTGCCCCACCCAGAGCTTACCAAAAGGAGGTGGACTAACTGTGATGAGAGTAACTGAGGATACAATCATACCCAGGATGGCTTCCTAAGTTTCTAAATTTCATTGCTGTCTCCTCACTTAAAATGCCATCCTGTGTAAAAAACTGACCTGAAGGGGAAATCTTTTATTAATTGCACAGAGCATATCAAAAAAGAATAAAACAAGCAAGGTTGAGTTCGTAGACCTCAACTAAAGATCTGAGCAAGTGGGCACCTGCCAGGCACTCAGAGGAATTGGAAACAGTACCACCTTCTCCAGAGGCCCTGGATGTGACAACCCCAGACCACACAAGCTTTTGCCCAACGACCTGATTTTTGGGGACAGATGCCAAAGGACGAGTCATGTGCACGCGGAAGTGGGCAGCAGCGTGCCTGTTACTTTTCAACAGCAAGGAAACTGTGCCGACCTGAAATGTTCAGCAACATGAAAATTGGTTAAACATTTCCAACCATTATGACATTTCCAACAATCAGATTGTTCTCATTAAAATTGTCCTAGAGAAAAAGATTTAAATGGCACGGAAAGATGATCTTAATGTATAATTAAGTGCAAAGAACATGTTAAAACAATACCCATGATGTGAGCTCATTTTAAATAAATTATATATAGAATATGCTCAGAAAAGAGGCTGGAGAGAACACAATACGGATGAGAAGTGGTGATTTCTGAATGGTGGGGTGATGTTTTTTCAATATGTGCATCTTCGAGTTTTGCCAGAAACACGTACTTTGAAAAATAACTTAATCCTCACAAAGTCACTGTAAAGGGAAGATACCTTTCTGTATTTTTTCCACCATTTGATTTATTGAGTGGTAAGTATGCACCATAGTCCACTTGGGCTCTTCCTGTACCTGCCTTTATCAATTAGGCTGCTTTTGGCTCCAAGGAAAGGCTGGCCAAATAGCTGTGCTCAAGCAATGCAGTTCATCACCTCTTTGATCAGGAAGGCTGCCACAGCACTGTGGCTCCAAGATGTGGTGCCTCCAGGTCAAAAGAGGCTGCCAGAACCCTCCCATCACACCTTCACTCTGCAAGATGCCAAGAAGGAAAGGGCTGCAGGGGCCAAAGGGCCCTTTGCCTCCATCATCTGATCAATGAGAGCAATCTTCCCTAAAGTTCTCCTTTGCGTCTCATTGGTCAGAATTGGGTCACATGCCTCCTCCCTGAACTGCCCGAGGCACAAGTTACTGTGATCCGCTGAGGCCTATCAGGATTCAGCCCCTAGGGCGGGGCTTATGGCCAGTGAGACCAATTGGAAGCCTGTCCGGAAGGAAGCTAGCTCTGCAACGAGTTTCTGGGGGTCTTGGGCTGTGCGGAGGCAATGGTGGGTGCGGAAGGCGTAACCCATCCATTGGGGTGGCTGCCATGCTCTGGAGTCAGACTGCCTGGGGTCAGATCCGATTCTGATGCTTGCTGGCTTTCCGTGTGACCCAGGGGAAGTTGCTTCATCTCTCTGCCTCAGTTTCCTCTGTCAAAACAAGCAGATGGCTGAGAGGAGGAGATGAATTGTAACATGTAAGCCCCGAAGAATGAAACCAGCTGCTCCAACAAAACTTGTATGCAAGTGTTTCGGTGGCGCTGTTCATAGTAGCTGAAAGGTGGAAATGGCCCAAATACCGCGTAACAGGTGAACGAATCAACTGGTGTTTCACACCCGTACAGTGGGATCGCACTCTGCTTTAAACAGGAGTGAGGTGCTGACTCACACCGCAGTGTAGTTGCACCTTGGAAACGATCTGTGCCAGAAGCCGGACAAAAAGACCACTTATTTTATAGTCCCATTTGCAATGAATTGTCCAGAACAGGCAAATCCGTGGAGACAGAAGTGGTTTGGTGGCTGGGGAGGGAGGAATGCGTTGGGGTGGGGGAGGAACTGGGTGCAGGGTTTCTGTTTGGGGTCATGGAAATGTTCTGGAACCGGATAGCACGAGGGTTGCCCAGTCCTGTGCATGGACCAAATGCCACAGAGCTGTACGCTCTGCCAATCACGTTACAATAAAGTGGCAAATTTCATGTCCCACACGTTTTACCGCAGGGAAAAGCAGTAAGGCCCTTTGAGTGCTGCCTGCCGGGCGTGTATCGGATTCATGTCGTTACTGTTTTCTAGTCTTTGTTTTTGCTAGCACATTTCCCCCCTCACCTTTTAAAGTTAAGTTTATTGGGCCCTGGCTGGTGTGGCTCAGTGGATTGAGCGCTGGCCTGCGAACCAAAGGGTTGCTGGTTTGATTCCCAGGCAGGGCACATGCCTGGGTTGTGGGCCGGGTCCCCAGTAAGGGGCGTGCAAGAGGCAACCACACACTGATGTTTCTCTCTGTTTCTTCCTCCCCCCCTTCTCTAAAAATAAGTAAAGTATTAAAAAAAATTAAGTTTATTGGGGTGGCATTGGTTAAGAAGATTACACAGGCTTTAAATGTACAATTCTGTGGCACATCATCTGGACGCTGCACTGAGCGCTCACCACCCAGAGTCCAATCTAGCACATTTTAACTCCCAAACCTGACCCCTCTGGGGCTCTTGGCCAACCCTGAGTGCCATCCATCCATTCACTCAGCCAACCATGGCCTGCTGAGCATGTCCTGGTGCCTTGTGGTGAAGGAGACACAGGCTGAGAGCTGGCGGAGAGACAGGGCAGCCATGAAGTTTCTCTCCCTGTGGATGTGAAGGCAGGCAGTTAACAACTGGTCTGCAGGAATTTATAAGGTGGAGGAAAAGGACACAGAGAGAGATGGGATACCTGAGGCAGGGGGTCCCCAGAATGGTCACCCTAAAGAGCCTGTTGCACTTGGTCACTGGTCCAGGTGGCCAGGGTGCCTGGAAAGGAGCTCTTCTTGATTTCCTAGATAGTGAGCTCCGCTAATGTATTGAGAGGCGCCCCTTCCCCCGCACCATTTCCGGGGTGGTGGAAGGGTGCTGGGAGTCAAATCTGGTCCATGCTGGAAATGCCAGCGGTTGGCTTCACTAACCACGAGTGTTTGTGGTGGAAAAGGAAGACGGTCCATCTTTGCAACGAGCATCTTGACTGGTGGGTCACGTCGGGGGTCGTCGCCTGTAGGAAATGCTGGCGGTGCAAAGGATAAAGGGGTCTCGTAAAGCTCCTGTGAGGTGGGGCAAGTGGGAAACCTATTTGCCTTGTCCGGCCCCTTCGAACCTCTGCTGCCCCTTCCCTCGCCGCCTCGTCCGCCGTCTGCCTTCTGAGGCTCAAGTCCGGCCCGCAGTACCAGCCGCAGCCACCAGATGGCAGCGTCGCCCTACACTCGTAGGCCAGCTCGTGGGCCGAGCTGCGGCAGGCGGGGCAGGGAGGGCGGCATTGGGGCAGCGGCTGGTGGGTGGAGCCTAGTGCCGAGCTGAGGGCCTTGGGCCGCGGGTTAAGGCTGATTCTTACTTGTATCTGCTTCCCACACGTACAGAATCTGGGGCAGGGCCATTCCTGGCCTCAGTTTCCCTATCTGTACACAAGGGAACAGTTTGGGCTCTGGGTAATTCTCATGATTCTGCCCCAGGCTAGGGGTGGGATTCTGGGTTTGCTGGGTGGGGACATAGGGTGGCAGTGAGGGGATGGCTCTGCCCAGCCCTGGGGTCTTCTAGGTCATTGGTGCCCTACCTCTGCCTGCACCCCCCAACCTCCAAGGCCTTCCAGATCAAGGAAGGCCTTTTCCTGCTCAGATTAATGCCATAAATACCCCCCATTAGATACAGACTCAGGGACCTGGTTAATGGACAGAAATCTGCATCCAAATCACAGAACAGGCTGAGGCAGAGTTGGAACTGTCACATTTCAGCTCAGAGTGGGCCAGGGGCTATCTGAAGTCACACAGCCAGGAGTGGGGAAGCCACCCTCAGACCGGCATCCCTCTTCTGAGCCTCTGGCTCAGACATTCTCAGCATCCTCACACCACATTCCCCGGCTCCAAATCCTCCTTCCTGTCTGGGCGGGCGGGAAGCCTGTCTGTCTCCCCGGTCTCTGTCACAGCAGTACTCAGAACAAGATGGGGACAGGGCTAGACAGGGAATGGGGGATTCTATTTTAGACTGTGTGGTCTGGGAAGGCCTTCCGAAGGAGGTGACATCTGAGCTGAGATCTGAAGGGAGAAGGAGCTGGTCTTGGGAAGACAGGTGAAGGGTGTGCTGGGAGGAGGACACCGCCGGGGCAAAGGTGCTGAGGTGGGAACGGCCCAGGAGGCCAGGTGGCTGCAGGGCTGGCCGGGTGGGGCTGGGGGAGCTAGCAGAGGTAGGCAGGTGGATGGGCCTACCCTCTCCCAGCCACCGCTGTGCCCTGGAGAAAGCCGAGTGATTTTTGGGGTGTGACGCAGTGGTCCTGGGGGGGAGGGCAGTCACTGTCACCTCACCTGCTACTGTGTGACCCTTGCTTGGGGACCCCCTGGACTGGCTCACCCCCTCACATGCACCCCTGCCAGAAAATGACCTTTTGTGTTCGGTCATAGATGCCCAGCTCTCCCTGAGCCGCTGTCTGGCTAAACCCCTGGCACACCTTGGCAAGGACACCCCCGGCCACCGGCTGGGCCTGAGCTCCCCTGGGCTTCCTCCCATTAGCTGTGTGTGCATGGCCCCTCCTGAGACAGGAAGTTCCCAGGGGGCAGACACCTGCCCTCCACCATTTTCCTTCTCCCCGACACCCCACAGGGGGCCTGGGGCCTGGTGCCTAGCAGGCCCTTAGCGAGTACTCAGGAATGGGAGTGGGAAAGAGAAGAGGTGGCCATGGCAGCTGTGCACAGAGGGTCCCGAGAGCGGCCTGGAAGCTTCTGGGGGCTCATCTTCCCAGCTGGGGAGCCGGTCACAGAGAAGGGGCAGATGGACCCTCCGCTAGGCCACTCCAGGCCCAAGGAGACTGCCCACTGTCCAGCCTGTCACGTGGCTCTCTGGGCGGCCCAGGCGTTGTCAGGGGGCCTCATGGGGTGGGGGTGGGGGCTCGGCCAGGGCTGGGGTCCTTGGTAAGGAAGCTTTTCGCAATTAACCTGGGCTGCGGCCTCACCACCTGCCCCTAGCTCTTTCTTCTCTCTTTTATGTGAGAAGTGCTGAGCGCTGCCTCTGCTAATGAGCTTGTCTGTACTAATGAAGCAGGTGCCCTGTCCCCCGCCATCCCCCTCGCCAGCTGGGAGGGGTGGAGGACGCCTCTGATGTGAGCTCTGGGCCTGCAGAGGGAAATCAGATACATAATAATAATGGCCACGATGATGAGAATACTAATGTCCACAGTGGATCCCTCTACAAGAGCTCGCACCTCACGGGTCAGGGTTTCGCAGGGGTTCTCCGGGGCGCCAGCTGGGCGCCGAAATGGCTTCCACTTCTCAGACAGGGAAACTGAGGCCAGAGAGGCTGGAGCAGGCTCCAGGTGGCACACCTAGAGTGGTGGGCGGGTTCTGAGACAAGGCTCCCGGCCTCGGAAATCCTCCCCAAACTGTGCGTCACCCAGCACTGCCAGGTTTCAAAGAGTTTGACACTTTTTCCTGGGAAACGGAGACAATGGAGCCAGTGGCTGGGAGGAGGGCATCTGGGGCAGCGCGAGGACTCCAAGCCCCAGTGCCTGCTCCCCTGGAGCCCTTGCTTCTCCAGCTGGGTGGGGCAGCTTTCAAAGCCTCTGAGGGCTGCAGGCTCTGCTCCCAGGTGTGCCCAGCGTGGTGCGTCCTTTTGGCCACACCCCCGCTGCGGTGCCCTGGTTGAAGGGTGCTCCGGAGCCCATAAAGATAGAGGATTTCTCCATAACAGCTTCTGTGAGCCCGCTGAGGCCCTGCTCCTGGCTGGAAGAAGCTGACCACCTGGTATTCCTCTCTGCCTCGCCTGCACCCCCGCGGTTCCTGCCCTGCTCTGGCCTTCGCCCCCTAGCCCCCACTGCGCCCCAGAGCGCTCTTCCAGCCTGCGGAAAGTGGGAAGGTGCGTGCTGTCACTCCAGGAAATCAGGGCCTCCGAGGGCCCCTGCCTCTCACCTGGGTGAACAGCGTCAAGACACCTTCGATCTGTTTCAGGATCCCTGATGTGCCCCTTCCCCCCTGCCCTGTGGACACTCCTCAGGTACTCCCGACTCCCGGAGGCCACGCCGCCTTCCCCTCCCCGAGGCACCCCCAAACTGTGACACATCTATCTCTTGTCAGCGCTGAGCCTCGCCGTTCCCAGTCCCTGCAGACACCTCCCCTGAAGATGTCGCTGCCCCATTCTGAGGACCCTCCGCTGTCCCCCTCAGCCCCCGACCTTGGGAATTCCTACCAGGACGCCCCGAGCATGCCCAGGTCTATCTGCACTTTGCCTGGCAAGTCACCCCGCCGACTGTACCTGTCCCCATCTGGCCCCCGACCACCCCCGCGCGTCTCCCCGGGCCTCTGCGTCCAGGCGCCCTCCCCCGGGGACGCAAGGGAGTGGCATGTCCCGCCGCCTATCGCCGGGCGGCCGCCCGCTGCCCGGTCTCCGGCGGCGGCCCCTCCCCCGGCCTCGCCGCCCCTCCCTCCTCCCGGCGCTCGCTCGCTCACTCGCGCTGGCTCGAGGGGCGGCCGGCAGCTGGCGCAGGCAGAGGCGGCGGCGGCGGCGAGACAGGGATGGGACGGGTGCTGGGGCGCAGGAGCCGCGGCGGCGGCGGCAGCGGGGGCCACGCAACTCCGGCCAAGTGCAGGGCCGCCGGCGAGGGCGCGGGGTGCTGAGCCGGGCCCCCGCTCCCCTCCGCGCCCGGCCGAGCCCCGGAGAGCGCGCCCCGGCGCAGCCTAGGAAGCGCCGCCCGCGCCGCCCGCCTGCGTCCGGGGAAGAGCGGCGCCCGGGGAGCGAGCCATGCCCGCAGCCGGAGCGTAGCCGCCCGGGCCGCTCCCGGGAGCCGCGGGCCGGGCCGGGCCGGGCCGGGCGCGCGACAGGAGCAGCTCAGCGCCGCACCCACCGCGCGCCAAGGACCATGCCGCCCCCGGGCCGGGCACCGCCGCTCGGGCTCCTGCTGGCGCTGACTGCGCTCCGGTGCCCAGGTAACGCGTCCCCGGGACCCCATCCCCGACCCCGGCCGCCGCGCGCAAAGTTGGCTCCTGCACAGAGCGGCCACCTCCTCAAGTCCCCGGCAGCTCGCTTCTCCCAGACTTGGTGCGATCTGGGGAGACGCTGGGAATCCAGGGGTCCCCAGCCCGTACCGCCTCCCCCACAACCCCTAGCTCCCCTACGGATCCTTTCAGAGCGCCGAGCCTCTGGAGGCGAGTGGGGGCGCGTCTCCTGGAATCCAGCCCCCTCTCTGCTCCGCCTCGGAGCGCCATCCCCCAGGTTTCGGTTCTCGCGGGGTTTTGCTGTGACAGGGCATCGGCGAAGCCCCTCTTTTGGCTTCCTGATCCTGGTGGTCGCAGGCCGTGAGTTTCCAGGACACCTGCGGGCCCCAGTCGTCAGGTCGTCTGCCCGCGCAGTCTGGCACGTCCCCTGCTCCTCCCTACGCCCCGCGGCACTCTCCTTTTATATCCCCCCCCCCAAGGGCCCCCGCCCCAGGTGGCCTCGCCCTGGCCGAGGTGCAGTTTGCCGCTCGCCTCCTCTTTCAAAGCCGGGCTGCCCCAGCGCCCTGACCCCATGGTGGCCAGGCAGCCAGGCAGCCCGGCAGCCAGGCAGCCCCCGGCCTGCGGGGCCTCCTGGAATGGGGGCTGCCCAGAGCCCTGGCCTGGGCACTGGGGAGCCAGGCTTTCTGCTGGCTCCCGCACAGCTGTCTGCTGAAATCTAGTGCGTGGGAAAGGCAAAGATAGTCAGGTATTTTCTATCTCCGCTGGAGTTTGGAAAGCTTTCCGCCGCCTTGGTGTGGCTACATGTTGGTGCTAGAGGAAGCTTATCCTAAAATGCCAGTTCCTCCCCTCCCCTGCCACAAGCAGCCGGAGAAAGGCCCTAAAGGTCCCTGGGAACTGGGGGCAGCAAGGTTCCTGTGCATTTGGAGAGCTCCGTTTTCCAGACCTTTTAAAATCAGGACCTGTGATTGATCCGTGAGCAGGCAGCTAGGGCTTGAGAAAATGTTCTCCTCATTTTCTTAACAAACAAGCCACACACGCCCTCAGAGTGCAGTAGAAAAATGCAAGTGTAACTTTTCAGCTTCCACTGTGGGGGAAGGTTGCATTAGAGCGGACCGCAGCCACCAACTTCATGTGCTGTGCATTTGCATGGAAAAAGTAAATATTGCCTTCCTTCGAGATGCCCTCCGGTGACCCAAAACGTGTAATAAAACCGTGGCTGGGAGGAACCCTGCAGCCAAAGGTATCCATCAGCATTCAGCCTGGGCTCCGTCTGGAGAGCGGGTCCGCTGAACGTGGGGCTGCAGCTCTGTAGCTGTGCTGGTCTCAGCCTTGTCTCTGGTGCATCAGAGGGGCTGTTCCTGGGGGTCCAGGCAGTTTCCCTGGGACCTGTGTCCAAAAGGCACAATCGTGAGGGTTGCAGTTTTGTCTCTATTTTGTTTCTCCGCGGGGGTCAGCGTTGTCTGTTCCCCAGAGTGAGTGTTGGAAATCTCTCACAGAAGCAGCCTGCCTCACGCTTTGTGAGAGAACGTGGTGCAATCCGTACCCCGCCTTCCTCCTCTTCCCCTGGCCTTGGGAGAGCTCGAGGCTGGCTCTGGAAGGCCTGGGTCCTTGCGGGGGGGGGGGGGGGGCCG
>PVKU01015269.1:0-19023 GCA_004027475.1 Anoura caudifer | reverse complement strand
AAATGGCCAATAGACATATGAAAAGATACTCAATGTCATTAATCATCAGAGAAATGCAAATTAAAACCACAATGAGATTGCTTCACACCTGTTAGAATGGCTACCATCAATAAATCAACAAACAGCAAGTGTTGGTGAGGATGTGGAGAAAAGGGAACCCTCATGCACTATTGCTGGGAATGCAGATTGGTGCAGCCACTGTGAAAAGCAGTACTGAGTTATCTCAAAAAATTAAAAATGGAGCCCTGGCTGGTGTAGCTCAGTGGCTTGAGTGTGAGCCTGCGAACCAAAGGATCGAGGTTCGATTCCCAGTCAGGGCACATGCCTGGGTTGCACGACAGTTCCCAGCATGGGACGCACAAGAGGTAACCATACATTGATATTTCTCTCCCTCTCTCCTTCCCTTCCCCTCTAAAGATAAATAAATAAAATATTTAAAAAAATTTTTAATGGCCTGATGATTCCACTTTGGGGAATATATCTAAAGAAACTCAAAACACTAATTCAAAAGACTATATGCACCCCTATGTTCATAGCTGCATTATTTACAATAGCTAAGATGTGGAAACAGCCCAAGAGCCCATCAGTGGATGAGTGGATAAAACAGTTATGGGACATTTATATAATGGAATACTACTTGGCCATAAGAAAGAAGGAACTCTTACCTTTTGCCATAGCATAAATGGACCAGGAGCACATAGTGCTAAGTGAAATAAGCCAGTTAGAGAAAGGCAAATACCATTTAATGTCACTTATATGTGAACTCTAATGAACAAAATAAACAGACTCATACATACAGAGAACAGACTGACAGCTGTCAGAGGGGAGGGGTAAGGGAGCTGGATGAAAAAGGTGAAGGGATTAAGCAAAAAAAAAAAAAAACCCTCATAAACACAGACAACACTATGATGATTGCTAGAGGGAAAGGGGGTAGGGAGGTAGAAGAGGGTAAAGAGAGGATCAATAGTGATGGAAGGAGACTTGACTTGTGGTGAACACACAGTACAATATTCAGATGATGTGTTATAGAAAGAACTATCCACCTGGAGCCTATATAATTTTACTAGCCAATGTTATCCCAAAGCATTCAATATAAAATTTTTAAAAGAAGAAAAAAATTATTTTGTTTTTAAAATCACGTTGCTTACAGAGAGGACATGGAAACAATAACAACTCAGAGGCAGTGAATACACCCAATACCCAGGTCTGTGTTTCCAAATTCCATTCTCCAATAAAAAGGACTAGGACTCTTTGGAGATCAGTATTGTAACATTACCGGCAATAAGTCATTAGTATCATCTATCCCTTGGTATTAAGTGATGAAAAGGCAACTCTATCTCCAAAGTATTCTTTCCAAAAACTTGTAACTCCAACCCTGTTGAGGGACATTTACAAAATACCTGACCAGTATGCCTTAAACTCTTCATGGTCATGATACAAAAAGGAACAATTGAGAAACTGTCACAGACTAAAGAAGACTAAGGAAGCAGGGGCAGTAAATGTAATGTGGCATTGAGGGGGTGGATCCTGGAGTGAGAAGGACATTAGTGAAATCTGAATAATGTCTGGAATTTAGTTAATAGAAATGTACCAATACGGGTTTCATAATTTTGACAAATGTACCATGGTAATATCAGATGTTAACATTGGAAGAAACTGGGTAAAGAGTACATGGAAACTCTCTGTATTATCTTTGTAACTTTTCTGAAAAGGTAAAATGATTCAAAAACAAGGTTTATTCTAAAAATAAAAATTATTGGCACCCATTGAAAGCCTGTTATGCTGTCTTGTTTAGAACATTATTTACCACAGATACGTTTGAGTATAGTCCCCATGTATGCAGGGATTTTGTCTAGTTCATTTACTGCTCTTTCCCCAACATCTAAAGAAGTGCCTGAAATAGAGTAGGCACTCCATAAATATTTGTCAATGTTGAATGCGCAAATGTTGCCTTCTAAAAACAAATTTATGAGCTTACTTGAGGATAATACTCAGGAAGAAAATGTACACTAAAAACTCCTCTGATCTGTTTCTGAGTTACTGTGATTTCATAGTCCATTGTTTTGTAAATTGTGAGGGCATTCTGACTAGCCCTTCATTTCACAGTCCAGGAGAATCGACATGCTTTTCCTCCATAATTTTCCTAATGAAACATTTTATGAGCGATAGGTCCTAAAGGAGTTGTAAGTGACCATTGGGCACTTTATTAGAAAAATAGGGGTTTGTAGCACTGATTCTAACTCAAAGAAACTGAAACTTTTTTGTAATCCTATGAGATTAATAGATCAGGGAGTAGAAAACTGGGTGCTACTAATTTTTTATAAATTAGTAATTTTCTCTCTGTTAGTATAAAAAAAGATCTAATGGGAAAGGCACTTGATTAAAATCCCAGCCTTACCACTTACTACCTATGTGATTGTAGGCAAGTGCTTTAATCTAAGTCTCAATTCTCTAGTAAAAGGTATATGTCTAGTCCTCTATTAATGGAAATACAGCATAGATTATTGTAATAAGAGCTCAGGGATATAGTGTCTCTCATAAAGAAGAAGCTCATTTCTGTCTCATCTAACAATCTAGGAATGGTGTAACAGCTTTTGGGGAGCCCAGGCTACTTCATCTTGTTGATTGGCCACCTATGGTGTGCATTTCTTCTTTTACATGCTTGACTCATCAACACTTCCGCAAGGCAGGTCACTAGAAGGAGGAAGTCTAGAGGAAGCAACCTTTCCTTCTAAAGGCATGACCTGGAAGTTATCACTTCCACTTGTATCTCATTGGTCAGAATCTAGTCGTCAGGCTCCAGCTAGATTCAAGGATAGCGGGGAAATATTTTCTTTAGCTGGGAAGCAATTTGGTAAACTAATACTTCTGGTATCAAGGAGACTGGCAAGAAAACTTACGGTAGAGCCTGCCATAGCACCTTGAGTAGTGCCTCACATGGAATAAATGCTCTGCAAATGATGCTCTCTTTAAATTATCTGGAAGGTGATTAGCCTGAAAGGAGAAGGTAGGTAGAAATGTTTTATCAACTATGACTTTTGCGTTAGTCAGAATTTAGGATTAGACCTTCCCGGGGTGTTATATTAGCCTTTGAAAACTTGTTTATATTCTTAAAAATTAAGACCCAACTCCCAAGAAATAAGGTTTATATTCATCCTTAAAGAACAAGCTGCAAAAGTATTATTTTCCAAAGTTTATTCATTTTTATATAGAATGGCTATAGCTCGTGTTCCTTCTAGCTCAGAAAACTCTGGTAGATGAATTTAGAGGCAACGGTGCACTCTGTGAGAAAGGGTGCAAATACAAAGTGAACTACGTTACTTATTTTTAATGTAGAAATTCTCTTCTTTGCTCAGTTGTACTTTGCTAATCAGAATTTTTATATATCTATTCTGCATGGATTCAGTTTCAAGCTCTTAGTGGTAATGTATACCTACAGTTAGGGGACTGCATCATTTGGAGCTTTTGTTTTTTTCCATTTTTTTAAAATTGGTTTGGTTTGACTGTTTTCCTGAGGATATTTACTATAACCTGCTGAGCTTGGACAGTTTTGTTCCAGGCAAAGCAGTTTATTCCAAGCCTGATTTATGCTAGGCTTGCCTAGGACATTCTTATATTCATGGGCCCCAACTGCAGGTTGTCAGCCCCTGATGTGATCCATCAGACCACACTGCTGACAGCTGGACAGGGCTCAGTTGGCCCTGATCTTTGGGTGACATTGGCAAAATGAAGGGTGAACATGATCCTGGTTGTATTAGTCAGCTTGGGCTGCCATAACAAAATGCCATATACCACGTCACTTAAACAACAACTTATTTCTCACAGATCTGGAGACTAAGATCAAGGTTCCTGCCAGTTCAAGTTCTTACGAGAATTCTCTTCCTGGCTTGCAGTTAGTTTTGTCTTCTCTCCATTCCCTTACATGGCAGAGGAAGCACCCTGTGGTGTGTCTTCCTCTTCTTATAAAGGCATTGGTTCTATTGGGTTACACCCTCCCCAGTTGTGACCTCATTTAACTATCATCTCCTCATAGGTACTGTCTCCAGCTATAGTCACATTCAGGGCTAAGGCTTCAAGATAGGAGTTTTGGGAGGGAGAATATGAGTATTCGTGCCATAACACTGATCTTCCTTTCAGGTATCACGGTAACCCAAAAGGGTGAATGTTTTTCCTAATACTTGCCCTGTGCCATCCTGGGCAACCTGCCTAAAATTTCCTATAGCAGAAGAAAAGCGTGTTCCTGTGGCTTCCTAAAGTCTCTTTTTCTAATCAGATTTTTGGTTTAATGTCATGTTTTGGTCCTACAAAAGGCTTTAGGAGTTATAAAATGTTTACATGTTATAGTCTAATAAAGTGATATTTATAGAGTGCTCTACAGTTTTCTCACATTATGTCTTAAATCCTCATTGTAGCTCTATAAGATGGTTAGGATGTTTTATTGACTCTATTTTTTGTATTGGAAAATTGCAGTTTGGGGAAGTTAGTAATTTTCCCAAGGTCCTGGGGCTAATACCTGACTGACTCCAGTCCAGGCCTCCTAATTTCTAATCAACAGTGGACCGAATATAAGCTAGAATTTGGCTCTGGAATCACTAAGGTTTGGTTTCAATCCAGGTTCTATCACTTATTAACAGTAAGCAGGCAAGTTACTTAACTCACCAAAATTCCTGAACCTTCTGTGTGACATAGAAATAACAGAGTTAAGCTCTTAGGGTTCCAATGAAAATTAAGTTATATAATGCATATAAATCACTTAGCATAGTACCTGCTACACAAAAAATTGTGCAAAATTGCTGGTTATTATTTTTAAGTACATATCAAAATCCTATGGCATTTAACTTAACTCTGAAACCAAATTTATATTTATATTTTAATGGACTTTAGGATAAAATACTATTCAAATTATGTAAAGCTGTTGACTAATCTTTAAATACTTCACAAGTTAAAAGTGTTAAAATTTATAGTATGAATTTTGCTAAGAGATGAACATCTTAACCATCATCTCAATATCTGTATCTGTGTATATATTTATTCTTGCTTGGTTAAGCAACAGATTACAACAGGAACTAACAGGTATTTTAAACTCTTCCTTATAATTTACAAGCCAGCGGGATCTTTTGAATTATCTTACTTGGGTTTGAAGTCACTTAGTATTCATTAAAGAAGAGCACTGAGTTTAGAATTCTCATTTTTCATTTTATACTCATAAGCCAATAACAGTGTGCCAATAATTGTGATCAAAGAAACATTAAAGAAGCAAAGATTTTGCTGCTTAAAAAATTGCTCTACAGTAAAGTCCAATTATTTGCTATTGTTCTCCATATGATCCAGGATTTACCCTTCATGGGAATACACATTTTTCTATCATAGTGGGATTCTACAAGCCTAAGAAGTTATTGTCACATAGGCTTATGTCAACAATAATAACTGGAAGGTACTCTCCTAATGTGCCCAGATTTTTGTCGGGTAATCTAATGTGTATGTCAGAGTAAGTTAAACATGTAACTTGTTTTGTATATCAGCCCTAATTCTCATATGGGATAGTTAATTAGAAAATCTCATACATTTCTAGATTTAATGTGCGTGCATCTGTGTTGATAGGTGTGTGAGTAAGGAAACGTTCTTTTTATTCATATAATATTTCTAGTTAGTTTTGTGCAAGAGGTCATATAAGCTTTTCTCAGGCAGAAGAAACTACACCAAACCAGGAATTAACACATTGGAGCACAGTCTGTTGGCAGTGTAAATGGAACTACCTTCGATTTCTGATCAGCTGAACAAACAGTGAAGGGCCAGTGTCCTTTCAGGCTTCAGAGTCTAATGGCTTTGCCAGGTCAAAGAGCTGCTTCCCACTAGGTTTGTAAGTTAGTCGATTCTGAATAATCTTGACTGGAAATGAACAATAGTGATGGTTTGAGTTGATCCTAAATGGTTCTCAGTATCTGGGAAGGGCATCTTCCCAGATACTGAGATAAGTGAGGTGGGCAGTAACTTAAAATCATTTTCTTTCTATGCCTCACAGATGACCTCAGAGTGACTGTACACCTACAGACAGGCTCCACTCACACCCTCTGATGGTTTTGATTTGAGAAGGCAAGATGAATATACCTACTACATCATTCTGTTTTTGTGTATTATTTTTATAAGTTTATGGTGCGATTAAACTTCTGGCATGCACTCAGAAAGGAGAGGTCCACCTCACTCATTGCCCCGTCACGGATGCTTGTTTTGTTTTCCCTCCTAGCTTCCTGAGAGCCGGGCACATGTCTGACTCAGGAACACAGGGCCTGGCCCATGGTTGTTGCTTAATAAGCATTTCAGTGAATGGGTAAATGGATTTGAGCTTATGATTGGACATCTACAGCACTTAAATGTGCGACATACATAAATATAAGCATGATATGAAGAATCTATCAATGTGTATGGATGCAGGCACACACACATCCCATATTCAGAACTCTGTAGTTAAGGAAAGTAAGTGATGTCACGGTATCTAGCCAAAAATAATGCCATATAAATATGCAATTAAACAATGAGTGATTGCAGAAACAGGAAAAATAATTTAACTTATTAATTTCTTAGTGTGAACAATGGACAGATGTCAGTTTAATAACATTAAGAGAGTTAAGTATATCATTCCAAGAAAACTTTCAGAAATTCAACCCATTTGTATTTATTCATGGCCACCAGTTACTGGGATTTTTTTTAAACTAAGACTGATTGTCAGTACTAACCACAAAGCAATTATTTTATTCATTGTTTTCTTTACTGTGGGCATAACAAGTGTTCATACTAGTAATTTACTAAAAATATTGAAACATAATTATCCAAAATTTAGTTGAAAAGCAATTATAGTTTTTTCTAATAAGAATAATAGGTTATACAACTTACAAGGTTTTAATAAACCCTTAAATTAACCTGATTTTCCCCAAGATTAGTTATTATAAAAGAGCATGGATTCAGTTGCCATATTTTCTACTAGAAATATACTGACATACACAGACAAAGTTCTATTTACAGTAAACACCAATTCTATATAATTAGAGAATTACGGTAGCAGGGCTTACACATGGAAAGGAGCTATATTTGTGTATACTTTATGTCATGTTATCAGAGAAACTTTAGTTTCACTGAAATTATGTATCTGATATATAATCAACTTTATATTATCTACTCTAATTAAAACTAAAGTAACTTAAAGTGGGGAAAACACAAATTATTCCAAGATCTCATTTAAGAAGGTAGTTTTGTCTTGCACCCCACTAACCGTGGCCTTAATAAACAACAGCCCTTCAATCCGGCGGGCCCTGGACAGCTGGGCTGTGGTTGCCCTGTTGTCTCATGCCGTGGTCTGCAGGCTGGGAGGAAGTCTTAGTTTTTAGTGCAGTAGCCTGGCAGTGTGGAGCTTTTTCTCTGTGTCATAATGATCCATGTGCAGGTCATGTTTACTTTCTACTGCCTCAGTGTTGCTATATTCATATCCAGTTTTCTCCTGGATTCCTTATATTCCATAAAAGAATATGGAATATATTCTTTTCCTCAATCCCCCGGTTCTGGCAAAAGGACCAGCCTTTAGCCCAATATAATTATTAGTACCTCAGTCAGGAAGGCAAACATACTAGTGTAGCAAAGATTGCTGGAACAAGGCAGTCAGTTGAATTTAGTCTATACTGGTTGAATTTCCTGAATTTTTAAAGCCCATTGTTGATGTGGGATTACAGCTAGAGTCCAAACAGCTCTTTCCTCTTCCCCTAAAGATAATTCTCTCTAATATCAGCATCTCTTTGCCACCAATTTTCTCTGAAATCATTATAGAATATGTGAATCATTATGTTGAGTTTGGTAGCTGAAAAATAAGTATTTGTCTAGAATTGGTGTACCTAACATGATTATATGCACACACACAAAACACAACACAATGTGGTAGGTGTGATGATGTGCGTGTGGAATGCAGGTATTATAGGAACACAATAGAAGGAAAATTCACACAGCCTGAGTTGGTCAAAGAGATTTCCTCTCTTAAAGAATGGCTAGCAATAGACAAATGAAAGTGGGGAGGAGAGGAAACAGTCAGTGGGAGAAAATCACAGAGGTGAGAAATAGCATGACATGATGTCCGAAGGAAATTGGAGACAGATGTGCTTTGCTGATAGTGTGTGAGGCCGAGATGGTGAGGAATGAAGCCCAGATGATAGTGAGGGGTCTCATCGTGGAGGGCCACATAAGCCACATTAGTGTAAATCACATGGTGAAAGCAAAGCTCATGGGCCTGGAAACCCTGTTGGCTTGCTCGTGCCACATTTTCCACACTGTACTGATCTGACAGATATGTCCTGAAGCTCAGTAGATATTTGTTGACTAGGTGAATGGGGAAAAAAAGAATTTTCATCAGAGGAGTCATGTGGTTCAATTTTCTGTTTGGATTTTTGATATATTATTCTGACAGCAGCCTAAATATGGATTTAAGGAAAATAAAAATAGAGTGAAGGAGCCAGTGCTGATGGGAAGCGATGAGGATCTGAACCAAGACAGTGCTCAGTCCAGGGATGAACTTGAGGTGTATTGTAGGGTTAAATATTGAGGACTCGGTGGCCGTGTAGCTATGGGAAGAAAAGGAAAGGTAGGAGTCATGTGCTGTGGTAGAGTCACCATCAGGCAACTTAAAGAATACCAGGAGTGGAGTTGTCCAGGGAAATAGTCAAGTTCAAGTTTTCCTGCAAATGTATTGGAATTTAAATGTTTAAACTGTTATTTTTAAAATGAATCCATTAAGAAATTCTTATAGATTTTCAGTGACAATCTTCAGCATTTTAGATTTTTAAAATATATCATGGACATAACATTAGGTTTAGAACACAACCTGAATATATGGGCACCTTCCTTACCTTAAAAAATTTTTTTTTTATTCTAATGATGCCAAAACAATTTGGCATAACTAATTAATACTTCTTCACACAGAAATTCTAGCAGAGAAAAAATTTGTTGTTTTCTCCTTTTTTTTTCTGGTATTCTTCCCTGTGGTTTAGCCTTCTCAGTGAAGGCGGGGGTGTGATTAACTACCACATGGAGCCTTCCAGACAAGTGGCCTTTGAGAGCTTCTCTGCTTTGCAGAGAAAGGAGCAATGCTTGGAGGCAAGGAGAATTCAAAATAAAAACAGCATTTCTACTTCTGTTTCTCAATCTGGCTTTAACATTTACAGAGGGGCAAAACAAACCCAAGAGAACGAACGGCCATCCATTATTTGAACTTAAAGTTCAAATAGTGTTAAATTTAATTTGCACTCAGACAGTTAAAAGCATTGTTAAAATATGTAATTCTTGTTCACTGACTGAAGACTTATTAGAAATATTGTTATCATTTTTCCTTTTTTACTCTTTGCCACTGGCTTTCTTCCTCTTCTAAATATATCTTTTATTCTCTCAGGATATTCCTTTAGGATGAGTGACTTCATTCCGTCGTATTTCAAAGTAAAGTCTCTCAGCCCAAAGAAATGAGGTTCTAGACACAGCTCTGGCACATCTAGTCAACAACTTCTGGCATGTATCTGGATGTACAGATTGGAGGCTTGGGCAGGCACCTGGGCTGCGTGCGAGTAGCAGTCACCAGCAGAGATAGCGCCCTGGGAGGCAGGGGTCGTCCAGGGAAAAGGTGTAGAGGGCTACCAGCAGAAAACCAATGTGGGAACCTGAACATCCATATGTGCAGAACCGGAAGAGGAAGAACAGGCCTCAGATGGACAGAGCAACTTAATCAAAGAGGCCAGAGGAGGACCTAGAGAGACAGATACATCTCAGGAGGCAGAGCTTAGGAGAGTTCAAAAGGGAAGAGGGGGAGAGCAGGTGAAGCAAAGAGCTCCTTGGGCAAAACCTACTTCTCTTTCATTAACTTGCCGCCTTCATAATCCTCCATCATTTCCAACTCTTCTGAACTGTAAGGGAAGATGGTAGTTAATCATTGTTTCTATACTGATAAATGTTCATGTTTTATGTAAAGAAAATAATTTCCTCCATGTGCAAGTATGACTTTAAATAGCTTCTAGCATCACTTCCATCTAGTTTGTTTATAGGCTTTGTGGCTCTTAATGGTCTTTTCCTGTAACTAGCTGCAATTAATTTGACTATAATGTGAGTGTTTGCATAGTAATTATTTTTGTGGTTACCCAGCAGATTTTGTCATTATTTACTAAGGGGTATTTTTTAGTCCACTCTGTTCCTTGTTCAGGATGAAACAAATAAATAACTTGCTGAGAACCCATCAAAGTTAGCTTAGATTCTGCTTCCATGGACTTTTTACTTTTGTTATTTGCATTGAGAGGACCCCTAACAATTTTGAGAAGAATAAGTAGAAAAGTTCATTTTATTGTAGTGTTCTGAATGAAGACAATGCTGCCTGTCTGATTACTGGCAGTTCTGGTCTGTATTTTATTCACAGAAAGGCACAGTTCTTTCTTTCCTGAAGTAAATGGTAGTGTATATTTGTCTCACTGTAAATGCAGTTCATATGTAAAATTCAAATCCCTTAATCTAGACATGGGTAATACTTCTGTTAAAGTACCCTCTTTTTGTTAATTTTTTGTTTACCTATTCCTTCTCAGGAAAGATTTTGTTATCATTTCATTATTATTTTTTAATCCTCATCCAAAGACATGCTTATTGATTTCAGAGAGAGAGGAAGGGAGGAAGGAGAGATGGAGAGAGGGAGAAAGAGAGAGAAACACTGATAGGAGTGAGAAGGATTGATTGATTGCTTCTCACATACACCTGGACCGGTGATCAAACCTGCAACCTATGTATGTTTCCTGACTGGGGATTGAACCCGCAACCTTTTGGTATACAGTACGATGATCAACCAATTGAACCACCTGGCCAGGGCTTGTTATCAATCTTAAAAAGCATAACAGTAAAGGAGTGATTTAAAATACCATTCCTTTGGTTCATAGGAATGCAGGTCTGTGTGCAGATAAAATAAGGTGGTTCTAATAATAATGCTATATACTTTTTTATCAAGTGAACATCAGAACTCATTAGAAACCTTATTTTCTATGGCATTTTAGTAAGTTTGTTTTGATGCTATTTCTATTATTCACAAAGAAACTGGGATATAAAGAAATTAAGAATTTTATCCAAAGCCACATAGGCATTAAATCAGAGTAACCTTGGCATTGCTGACGCAACATGACTTTTTTTCCTCTCAACTTGCTTAAAATATTGATGGAGACCTTGAAAGCTTCTCATCTGTATTCCTTTTTTTCCTTATTGGTTTCTGGGGATTTTTAACTTCAAAAATTCATGAAACACAATTGTTTAAAAGCAACTTCCTTACATTTTGCTTTTAATCTAAATTTTAGATTAAAAAAAACAACTTTACTGTGTATGATATAGCTAATGAATAATGCAGATAGTACTCATCAATGTTGAGCAAAATGATACAGTTTACTTTTGAAAAGTTTGTTTTCAAGAACTGAACCCAACCCTGGCTGGTATGGCTCAGGGAATTGAGCACTGGCCTGCAAACCAAAGGGTCACTGGTTTGATTCCCAGTCAAGGCATATTCCTGAGTTGTGGGCCAGGTCCCCAGTGGGGAGAATGCAAGAGGCAACTACATACTGATGTTTCTCTCCTTTCCCCTTGGTCTAAAAATAAATTTAAAAATCTTAAAAAAAAAAAGAACTGAACCCATCCTTTACGGTTTTATTTGTTTTTGTTTTTCCCTGGTAGCTCCCAACTTCACAAAGGATTATCACTGTATCAGTTGATGTTTAGTCTGGCAAAATAAAAAAATAAAAATTACATAATTCTTTTTATATAAAATTAAATGGTATTACTTAAAATTTTTGTTCTGGTGAAAATTTTTGTTCTGGTTTTGTTTTGCCCATGTGAAATTCTTGGAGACTGAGAAGAGACTATAACTCAGATATATTGATATGAATTAATTTTTGATAAAGATGTACTTTGAAGTGCATGTGTGAAGTTTGAGAAGAATATGTTACAGAGGAATATGGATTAGCCATTCTCTAACTTTCTTTCTTTAAAGGATCAACACTTATGAGGTTAACATAAAATATTAGAGAGCAAAATCTTAATATATTGACTAAATCTCAATTCTTGCTGTAATATTTGAGACACCCAGAAGTCAAATATAATTGTGGAAATTCTGACACATTTTCAGTTATCGAATAGTTCTGGTAACTTTTATTATAGCTAAATATCTTAAACAAATGTTTATCTCTTACAGAAGAATTATAAATGAGAGTCTCATTCAGGAATTCCCTTTTTCGTGGCTATTGTTTGCCCACCCTTCCTCCCTCCCGGTGGCGGAAGAGAAGCAGGGCACAGTGGGAAAGGCGGGCCCCCATGTCTAGCACTAGGGCCTTGGGCTCTCAGTCTCAGCAGGTGGTATTGAAAAATGAAAACCTGAAGCCATGATTTGGAGTGGCACTGAAGTCAAGGCTCAGAAACCAAATTTTTCTGCAGGCGTACTCCTCCCTCTGCACTCCTTCTCTGTGATTGATCCCTCATCTACCCAGGCCGGGAACTTTGCTTTGGTCCATTGGATATCAGCCCTGTATCCAATCAGTTCCCAAGTCCTGTTGAGTTACCTCTTTCATCTATCTTTTCTCACTACAACCTAACCCTGCTTGTGCCAACACTGTGTCTCCCCTGGATTACTGAGATGCTTCCGGTTGGACCCCTTAGCTCCATCAGTCTCTGTCTCCCTCCTACCCCTTCCCCTCCAGCTCTTGAACATACACACAATCCATTCTCCAACCACTGATTTTCCTAACATAAAAGTCTCATGCCATAACCTTGTTTACAGTCTATTTTGACTCTTCAGTAGCTTTAAACTACATCTGCACACCTTAACATGTCTTGTAAGACCTGTGCTGGTCTGGTCCCTGTTTTCTTCTTCAGGTACATTTCTCACTCCAGAGACTTAATTGAGTCAATACTGAAATTCTTGACCGTTCTTGCCTGAAGCCAGCAGATGTTTGCACAGATGGATTTCATACCAGGTCTCCATTAAAGGTAGAGTGAGGAACACAGGAACCACAGCAGATACGGAGCCCTGCCAAAGGGATCAAAGGGCTGGGAAAGCCAGGAGAGAGCAGTGCTGGGAAGCAGAAAGCAGGCAGGCCTACTCTGCCCACCCTACCATTTGTGAGGCCCACATACATCTATTTTTAAGTTAAAAAGCTATTGAGCTGATAAATAAAGTATATGTTATCCACTTTTTTAAAGATTTTATTTATTTATTTTAAGAGAGAGGGGGAGGGAGGGAGAAAAAAAGAAAGAGAAACATTGATTGGTTGCCTCTTGCATGTTCCCCACGTGGGACTGGCCCACAGCCTAGGCATGTGCCCTGACTGGGAATTGGACTGGCAACCTTTTGCTTTGTGGGATGGTGCTCAACCAACTGAGCCACTCTGGTCAGGGCTATTATCCTCTTATATTGACAAACATATAGTCATAAAACTTTAAAAAGACCAGCTTTTATTTTAGAATTCCCAGAAGTATTTAGGATTCTCAAGGTTCTGGTGCAAGCACAACATGGCTTCTGTCCCATGCCCTTTTTGCCCACCCCAGCTCCGCCCTCCACTACAGGTGTGTGGCCCCACGTGCCACTGCCAAGCTCCAGCTACCTTTCCTGAAAACAGCCATTCAGAGGCCACTTCCTGGTGCCTTGGGGGGACAGATCTGGAAAAGAGACCTTCTCAGGCCCTGGAGATGGCTCCAGGACTATTAGGACATGGATATGTAAAGCCCCAAGTATCCAGAATGTGGTCTAGAAATGGAGGAGGGAGAGCGTAGACTCCATGTGGATCTATTCCCTTGGCCTGCAGACTTGGGAGACGCCTGGGTAAACAGGGTTAAACTTGTACCTCTTCAACCCTGAACTTGAACTTGTACCTTGTACAACCTCGAACTTGTACAACCCTATTGTACTCCTAGTATATATCTGTGAGTGGGTAGCATTAGCAAGGACTGGCTAATACTACATTAAAAAAAAGAAAAAACCTTTTAAATATATGAATAAAACTTAAAGTTTGTAGATACATCTTTCCTAACTAACCTCTCAATTGTTTATACTTCAAGATCATGTGGCTCTCTGTTCTGTTGTGTTCTGGAAAGCAGTTTAGCCTGGTGCCTGTAAGCACTTCTTTCATATTAAAACAGGGTTCTGAGTTGTGAATTGGTCTGGGTTCTGAGTTGTCCATTTATTGGCTGTGGAGCCCTGGGCAGGGTGCTTCATCTGCTGAGTAGATGAAATAAAATCTTCTAGGGTTGTAGTGAAAGTACATGAGGTTAAAGTCTTAAAAGGCTTAGCTCAAGTAAATGCCCAGTAGATCACAGTGCTGTCATCATCATCATAATCGCTGTCATTATTTTTACAGCTGTTATTGTCTGTAACTATTGCAATGACCTTGGGCAAATCATGTAACCTCTTAGAACCTCAATTTCTTCATCCATAAAATGAGGTCTTTAGAGCAGAGGATAACTAAGGTTCTGTCCACTTAAGAACAGAGACTTTTTAGTTTCCTCTTTTTTCAGTTTACATAAAACCTGACCTTGACCTCCAGGCTACACTGTAAATTTTTAATGGGAGTTAGCTACTATTCATACAGTATCATGATGTGTTCTATTTGAACAAGCCTGATACTGAATAATCTGAATCTTTCGTGAAAACTGAAAAACTCTGGGTTACATCTGCAGTTTATGAAATAAGTATTTGCTTTACAGAAAGATTCATTGTGGATGTTCTTTATTCACTGGCTCCTCTTGTACATTAAAAATCAAATTTGATTTGCGAAAAGATATTCAGTTTGCTTATAATTTTTCAGAAATATATGCAGAGATTTTTAAGCTCTTTGAATCACAGAATCTTTTGAGAAATGATTAAATCTGATTCCATTCTCCCCCAAATGAGCACTTGTTTGTGGGTTTTGATTTTTCTTAGGCTTTATGCCAGAGATCCTTAAATTAGAACCATGGACCCCTTTCTGAAAGAATCGCATGCAGATATTTGCCAGCTTCACGTCAACAGCTAGTCCCTCCCCGACCCAGTGCTTTTGTGTGATCTCATTGGAGCTGGGGTCACTTGCATGAGTGCCATGATGCTGCTGGGACACAGGACAGGCAGAGAGCTCAGGGATGATGGATTCTCTCGACTGGACGTGATTCAGAAGTTCTGATCCACTCCGTGCCCCAGTAAGGGTTTTGGCTGACATTTGTGTAAAAGAGTTGTCAGCTGAAAAGCAGTGAAGTAGCCTGTCAGACTCAGGGTATCCCACTTGCCAAGTCTCACATGAGAAAAGTGAAGACAGTCCCATGTGGAAAAGAAAATCAGCTTTCTGACAGATTTATTACATAAGGGTCATGCTGCTCAGCATGTGCTGTGGACAGTAGACTCAGCTCCTCCTTGATTCATTCACATTTTATCAGAAAGCTAGCTAATCTCTTTAAAAAGGAAGAAGTGGATAGAGTTAGAAAAAATGAAGGCCCTTATAGAATGACAAAACAACCTCAGTCTTATTAGCATTGTCTTGGTTCTGTAAGCTAATATTGAACTTCCTTCATAAATAGCCTGACCCAAAACTGTGAAGAAATCTCTGAGGTTTGCACACTTAAAGACCTTATATATTAAGGTAAGGTCTGAATCCCCATGTTCTAACCTGTCAGAATAGAACATTCTTGGCAAGTTGGGAATTAATACTCAGAAATCCATTTTTGGTTTCCAGTCATTTTAAGATATGCTATCTTATCACAAACTTCACAGAGCATTCTAGAAAATAATGCTGTTTTCACTGTGATATTAAAGCACAGGGACATTTGGTATTTGATTTAGATTTTCCTCATGATTTCCCACATGATATAGAACTGCTTCATGAAGTCACTGCTGCTAAGCATCCCAGACCTTTATTTGGCAGTAATGAGAAAAACAACCACTTAAAAATGTTTGTAAGTGGAACATGCATATTTAGAAGCATCTGACATCTGATGGGTAATTTTTCTTATATGCTGTGTATGGTGCAAGAGATTCTCTCCGGGTGTAAAGGCAGTACCTTCCACTGCCTGGAAAGGCAGTGTAGCACAGTGGTTAAAGTGGACTGTAGAGCCAGACAATGAGCGTTTGCATCTCAGCTCTGCCACTTATCTGGTTTGTGACTTTGAGCAAGATGCAGAATCTTTGTGTGTCCTGTTTCCTCATCTATAAAATGCAGGTAATAGCAAGTTCCTCCCTTACTGAGCTCATTTGAAGACTGGGCAGATAAATAAAGGGCTTAGAACAGTGTTGGCATAGAATAAATGCTATGTGTTAGCCATTGTTGTATAGATGAGTAAAGATAAGCAATAAATCTACTTGAGTGTTAGAAAGTTCAACTATAAGTTAGTTTGCCCTGGCCAAGTGGTTCAGTTGGTCGGAGCATTGTCCCCTACACCAAAAGGTTGCGAGTTCAATTACTGGTCAGAGTACATACTTAGGTTGCAAGGTCGATCCCTGGTTGGGGTGCATATGGGAGGCAACTGATCTCACATGATGTTTCTCTCTCACATTGATGTTTCTCTCTCTCTCTCAAAATCAATAAAAACATATCCTCAGGTGAGGATTAAAACAAAAGTCAATTTATCTTTGTCTAGGATAAGGCGTTACACTGAGTTTATTCTTGTCTCAGTCTTGAGTGAGTTCTAATGAGGACAGCTACCATTCCTTCTGCTCCCGTATATTAAGTCTGCATTGTAGCAAGTCCCATGGCATCATGCACCTGTAAATGGAAATGGGAACTGTGTGTTTTGTAGATTGAACAAATACCATGTCCCACACATACCCAACATATTCTTGCCAACGTATGTCAGCCCTGCTATGATATTGAAATACCTTTATTTTAGATGATACTGACTTCACAACACCATTGTATATAATCAGTGAATACTAAGGAAGAAAACAGTAATAATACAAGAGGAGTCCTTCAAACGATGTAATGTTTAGAATGAAGAACATTATGCTAAGTGAAATAAGCCAGTCAGAGAAAGACAAATACCATATGATCTCACTCATATGTGGAATCTCACGAACAAACTGAATGAACAAGCAAAATAGAGAGAGACTCATAGAGAGCAGGCTGACAGGTCAGGGCAGGGGTGGAGGGACTGAACAAAACAGAAAAAGGACTTGTGGACACGGATGAAAATGTGGCAATTGTGGGGGGTGGGGTTGCCTGCAGGTGAAAGAGGGTAAAGGTAGGTAATGGGAAAAATACAATTAAAAATATATTTTATTTTATTTTTTTGTTCAAGTACAGTTGTCTTGTGTAAACATCTTTTTAAAATAAAATGTGTCTTCATACCTGAAAAGGTATAGGAAGTGTAGTCATTCATTCACTCATTCATTTAAAGTAGATATTGAGTGCCTACCGTAAGCCTAGGGAGTAGAGTACCTAAAATAGAGCTGTTGCTGTGAGAGAGATTATATTCTAGTGAGAGGAGACAATGAACAAGCAAACAAATAAGACAAGATACTTTTAGAGAACGATAAGGGGGTAGCGTAAGTCAAACAGAGCCATGTAATAGAGGGAAGGCCTTGCTGAAGGCCTCACCTGTGCCTCAGCTGAGCTAAGTAAGACACAAATGAATTGGGGAAAGAAAGTTGCATGCTGAGAGAACAGCAAAGCCAGAAGCCTTGGTATAAGAATGAATTTGACATGTTTGGGAAAGAGAATTAAAGCCTAGATCTTGGTGGGGGAGGGGAGGTAAGGGTGAGAGGAGAGAAAGTGAGGCCCTGGAACTAAGCAGGGACTCAGTCACGTGTTAACTATCAACCAGGGTAAGATTTTATTCAAACGTGCAGTGAGAAACGATTGTGTACTGGAGTAACATGATAAGATTTGTATTTTTAAACTGCTTGGCTGCTGTGTGGGGAACCAAGTGTAGGGACGCATAAGTGGTCCCAGAAAGAGCTGTTGTAATCTAGGTAGATGTTGGTGGCTTGGACCGCAGTGTGGCAGTGAGAAGGAGAGAAGCAGAAAGATTTGCAGTGTATGTTGGAGGCAGAGACAGCAGGACTTGCTAATAGTCTGGATGTAGGTGGTAAGCCAAGAGAAGAGCCATGGAGTCACACGCTTTTGTGGCCTCTGTCACGTCCTGCCCTCACGGGCTTTCTAACCCACCTGGTCTCTCCTTTGGGTGCAGCAGTTGTGTGTTGAGTCCATAGTATGTGCAAGGCCCGGTTCTAGGTGCTTAGGGTACATTAGTGAGCAGAGATCCTGCCACTGTGGAGGTAATATTCTTCTCTCCTGCATAGTAGTGCCCGCCATTTACACTAAATTTTATATCTTAGTAATAGTCTCTAATTGTTTCAGATGTATTAGTTTTGTTTTCCAAATAGACAGTTACCTTCTTAAGGACCAGGGGCCCCAGTGTTCAGTTTACCATAATGTTGAGTGCAGTGCTGCGGGAGCAAGAGGAGCAGTTGGGAATATGTCTTTTTCACAGACAACTTCTTATTTATAGACTTGCCTGCTTTAAATAAGTAAATTTGTGAAAACGTAATATTGCAATTTAGGTTATTGGAAAGGCAATCGTTTTTCCATTAAAAAAGAATTATATACTCACTCAAGAGTTACTTTAAAGTAACAGGCTTTCCTAATGAATGTAATTAAAAGTTTATTAACAGGTCATTATGTATTTGTCAGGGGATATGGAGACAAAGGAGCTGAAATTTAGAATCGTAAGTAAAAAGAAAACAAGTTCTGATTTCTAAATATTTTAAACATGGACAACTTCATAGAGGGCTCTTATTTTCTAAATTTACAACTGATAATTGGCAATTATAAATTGATTCTTTAACCAGATCACGTTTACCCGGATGAAAAGTAATCATTGGAATACACAAGAAAATTGGCTTCTGGTTATGGTTTTCTGAGTATGTCTTAAAATACAAAGAAGAATACAAAATTCATGTTTTTTGTTTTTCTATTTTTTCCTTTTTATTGAATTTATTGGGGTGACACTGGTCAACAAAGTTAT
>PVKU01015268.1:0-19026 GCA_004027475.1 Anoura caudifer | reverse complement strand
AAAGCTATAGGGATAAAGCAGTCAGAGATTGCCCAGGGCAGGGAATGGTTAGAGAAGATTGATTGTAAAGGGCCTGAGGAAACTGTTTGAAGTGATGTAACAGTTCTAAATTATTATACAACTATAATGTTGTTACACAGCTATCGACATTTGTTAAAACTCAACAAACTGTGCAGGAAAATACTGAATTTTATCTTAAGTAAATCAATTCATACTTTTAATAAAAATGATTTAAAAATTAAGAAGACAGAGGAGGATTGCTGAATTGGGCCATTTTAAATTTAAATGACCATTCAATATTAAAATGGAAGAAATTGACATGAGTTTGTAAGGAAATAATCCATAGAAAATGAAAATAAATAATAATTCATGAGATTTCTAGATTTTGAAGGTTAATTCTACATTGTGCTTTCTGGCTATGAGAAGCTAATACCTCTTATGAAGAGCTAATGAATCTAACTTTACCCTTACAGTTTTCGAGGAAAGGCAAAGACCAGATCTTTCCAATTTTACCTCTTTGGTTAAATTTATTTTTGATGCTATTGTAAATTTTACTTTATTCATTTTCAGATATTTCATAATTAGTGTATAGAAGTGCACTTGATTTTTGTAAGTTGATTTTTATCTTGCAACTCTACTGTATTTGTTTATTAGCTCTAATAGTTTTTGGTTCAGTCTTTAGGGTTTTCTACGTGTAAGATCATATCATCTGCAAAAAGATTATTTTGCTACTTTCTTTCCAATGTGCATGCGTTTTATTTTTTCTTGTCTAATTGTTCATCTAGGATGTTGAATAGTAGTGGCAAAAGAAGGCATGCTTTTCTCAACCCTGATCTTAGGACAAAGGCTTTAACATTACGTTGTTTAGTACGATGTTAGTTGTGGGCTTGTCATTTATGGTCTTGATTATGTTGGGGTACGTTAGTTCTATACTCAATATATGGAGAGTTTTTATCATGAAAGAATGTATTTTATCAAATGTTTTTCCTGCATCTATTAATATGATCATATTAGAATACATTTTTAGGAATTTCTTATATCAGCACTCCTACTTCTTAGTACTCAATTTCCATCTTAGTCTATTTCATCTTCTGTGACAAAATACTATAGACTGGACAGTTTGTAAAAAGGAGAAATTTATTTCTCATAATTTTCAAGCTTGGAAGTCCAAGATCAAGGTACCAGCATGGTTGGGTTTTGGTGAACCCAATTTGGAACTCAATTCCAAATACTACATTTGGCATTAGGTTTTAACACATGAATTTGGGTGGAGGCACACACATTTAAACTGTGACCAATAAGGTACCAGAGAACTTGAACAACAGCATGCCCAACTGAACCTCAAATGTATTTATACAACACTCCACTCAACAGGAGCATAATGATGTTGTTCCCAAGGGCACAGGACAGACCACATGTGAGACCACAAATCAATTCTTAACAAATCTATGAAGATTAAAATGATACCAAGTCTGTTTTGTAATCACAATGGAATGAAACTAGAAATCAAGCAAAAGAATAACTGGAAAAATTTTGTGCAATGAAAAGTTCTAGAGATCTGTTGCACAACAGTAGCTAATATCACTGTTAACACTTAACACTTAGAACTGTTAAGATGGCAAATTTATCATATCAGTTTCTACCACAATAAATAAAACACAAACACTGGCATAGTGTGAGCTTTCTAAGGAAGATTTTTGTTTTCTTCTTAAATTATTTTTATTTCTTGGGAGATTTATTCATTTTGACTGAAATGATTTACAGCAATTTCATTCTTCTAAAGGTCCTAATTCCATATTTCACTAGTTAATTATTATAAGTTTGCTGATTTGAATTGAAATAAACTGAAGAAAGTAATGGAAAACTTAGAATGTCCTATGATTATTTTAATTGCCAGTAATTTTGAAGCACAGTCTTAAAATTTTTTCTGCTCCTGTTTCTACCTGGTTCTTCACTGAAGTAAACAACTCCCACCTCCGCCTCAATACAAACTAACAAACCCTCAAAATAATGCAAAATAAATCTGACTCAAAAGCATAAATACAGACTTGGACCCTAATGGTTAGTTGGCCTTGGTTTTCAGTGTCATTACTATTCTATGGAAGGACAAGCAATAGATTTTGCCTATGTTTGCAAAAAAATTACTCATCTAAAGAACATGTCTCTTTCCAGCTTAATTTTAGATGCTCTTTAAAACTGCGAAGCCAACACATTCTGACTTCAATCTTGTAGTTTTACAGTATGCTTATAAAATTAATATTGTCTTTACAGTTTCTAGTGGTAATATAAAAAATTAGAAAATTTTCCATAAAGTAGGTTATTCTTCTATTTTAATGACATTCTCCTGAAACAGACATTCCCATTATTTATGAATCATTTGTGACACAAATTGCATACCTCCACCAACATTGTGAACTGAATGTGGTGACAATATTATAATAAATAACAAAAATAAAGATTTGCAAGCTAAGAGAGACTGTTTAGAGGCCATGTCTGTTACTGCAGATGCCATTAAAACAGAAATCTTTCCATGACGACAAAAACTACAGTAACAAATGTTAGGCAATACTTTAAACATACACCATATAATTTAATTATATTTTGGAGTTTGCTTTAAGTGTGGCTTACCTCTGTCATTCTAATGTAGAATGGATTTTAATAGATGCATCAGTAATACTATCCAACACCAGATTAATTTTTCATTTACTGCTGAGTTTTGCTTTTGATGGAAATATCAAGGTTACAATTTGGCAAAATACATATTTTTATCAAAATTTAAGACTAAAACTCTGAAACTCATTTTTTTTCTTTTAAAATAGCAGTTTTTGTAAAACACATATTTATTTCAATCTTTCTTGAACCTGTCTATACTTTCAACACACATCTCCATAAGACAATAAATAAAAAGTTTATGCTTTTATAAATAAAGTAGCATTCTTTTTTCTTGATCTTCCACTGCATTTGCTAAGCATAAGAGTTGATTTTCTTATTTTTCACTTTTCCCATTTTCCACACAATTTTAGTCTTTAATTGTATCCTTCTTTGTCTTTAGATTTGCTGAATGAAATATCTTACTACAAAATATGAAAAAAACACTAACAATCTAGGCACTTTTAATCTTATGGGAAAACTGGGTGGGAAATTATAACCAATTACTCATAACAATTTTATTCAACTTATTTTTCTCTGCAATGTACTGTGAAAATAATAGCACCCAAATCACATACAATGTCAATAATTCAACCCACATGGAAGGTATTGCTATGCTCTGGAAATGTAATTTTCATATAGTTAACTCTTGGCATCTTGAAATCACTAAATGACTTTCAAGACTTACTTTCTAAAGAGAATCAAACTGTTGTCAGTGGAAATCAGGCTCTTCTAAGGATTGTGAGGAAAGCATTCCAAGGACCCATGCATGGGAGTTTGTGGTGTGGCAAGATGATTTATTCAGGTGGAAATAGAAAAATGGAAGTTGCCTCCTGGGTTTCTATGTCCCATCTTCTTCTGTCTGTCATGGAAAAAGTGCAACCACGTCCTCAGCAAGGCCAAAACAAAAGCCAGTGTCTGCTTCTTATTAAAGCTTAGGTTCCTCTGAGCCCACACAACCTGCTGCTGGCCCCTGTAGCTGCTGGCCCAGCAAGGTCACTTGCTCTTGGAGGCAATAACCTATGAAAGGATGGGGTGAGTGGGTTGAGAAAGAGAGAGAGAGATTCTTTGTTTACCTGGGATTGAATTAACTTGGGTGTGGTATGGACAGAGTGTGTTTTTAAAATGAACAATCAACTTCCTAAGCTTTTTTGAGCTTTTGATAGATCCGCCCTCCCTAGTCAGACTGAAAGACCTCTATGGTCAAGCTCCTCTCCCTGCACTCCCAATAATCCGGCAACCTCAGGGGAAGAAAGGAGTGTTAATCTCCTTGGTCGAACAATGCTGTGATCCCCTTGGGGTTTGAAGCCTTAGCTTCCTGATGAAGCAAATACTGCTCTCCAGTTTGTTAAAATCAATGTCTAATTCCCTCATCTCTCCTTTTTGTTAATAACTAACTACCTACAGTAACTAAACTCTGGTTGAACAATGGTGTTGATCCCAGTATATTTCCTCTGAGGTCTGTCCTAACCCCAGTTAGAGACAATGAGAGGAAACACTGATGATTTTCCAATTGTGCAACTGCCATTATGTTTTTTTGCTCTTTTAAACAAATGATGACAATAATTTAATCTAATAAGGGTATTGATGATGTGCAAGTGACAAGAAATACCAGGGTTCTCCTATTGATATGTAGTTATGGTAGACTCAGTTTAGACAAATACATGGGAAAGAAATTTAGCTGTATAATGCTTAATATATCGTGGGTTGGAAATTCTGATAAAATAATTCCTACCTTCCCCTCAGCCTGAGACACACACACTTAGATATTATTGGTCCTACGAACTGGGGCTATGATTTGAAGTCAGCTTGCATGACATGCTAGCTCCACCTTATAACTGAGGACATCTGTCTTTGGAAATTCTATGGAGTAATTTTTCAGATTCCAGATCAATGTAAAATCCTGGCCCAAGTATTAGCTCCCTTTTTTCAGTGGAAATCTATTTCATTTTGAGGTCAGCCAGACCTTCAATTGAGTCCCAGATACAATATTTACTACCCTTATAATCTTGGGCAGTGTATTATAATTTTACAGGGTCTCATTTTCTCTACTAATCAACAAAAGTGGAGTATACAAAACTGACAGGGTAATGTAATTGCTTTATGATATAATGTATAGAAAAGAGAATGGCTCATACAGTATCTTCATGCCATAAATGCTTAATGTCCATTTCCTTTTCTCCTTCACTATCTTGTGTCTAAGTCATGGTTGAGAGGCAGCAGTGGCCATTAAGAGGAAAGCCCATGAGTTAGACAGTGTTTTAATTTTTTCAGGTTGCAAAGATTTAAAGAGGAGCTAAAGCGCAGAGTAAAAGGACCAGAAGAATCATAGATTGGTGATTTTTACCTGCCTCTGCTGTCACTTACAAATTTAGCCATCATATATTTATAATATCTCTATCTGCATAATAGCATTGATTGAATTAATATTCACAAAAGTGTCATCCATCCTGAATATCTTTTGTCTCTTATTAAGTTACTTGAAAAATAAAAGCTGTGTGTTTTATTTTGACCAGTGTTTTTCACTTCTAGTCAAGTAGTGAACCACCCATTTATTGATTGGCTTAATAATGGACCACTTGGTGGAATTAAAAATAATACTTATAAAATAATGAGCAGATGGAATTTCTTGTTTTATAACTGTTTGGTAATTCTACTTGTTCTATTGCATGGGGGAGTTAATGTCTGGTGTTCTTGGCTTACTGGTATGCTTTCCTGAGCAACTTCCCTTTACCCCATACTATTCCACTTTATCACGGTTTTTTAATCTTTCTACTCCTGGAACTTATTCACCTTGGCCACAGTACATTTTGGACTTCATTGTTTTGAGGGGAAACATAAAAAATTCTGTGACACATTTTTCTCCCATTAAGATGGTTTAGAATGATAGTTAGTGGGGCAGAGTGGTGAAAGTTAAAGAGTCATAGGGGTAGAAATTTCTAAATGGAGTCCAAAACTATAAATGCTGAGGATGTTGATTTAATATTGAACATTAATACATTTTCCCTTTTGCTTTCTCTGACCTATTCTGATGAAAAACAATTTTCATTTTATCACTTTTTCATGTTTTAGGGAAATATCTTGATGTTCTATGCTTGTCGATATTTTAGAAATGGAAAATTCTGGATAAATGGAGATTTTATATAGACATTGATTAAATAGGTTTGCTGATACATAAAAGATAAAAACCTGTTCTTTAAGCGCTTCACCTAAGAACATCATGCACTTTCATTACTGAGCAGCTTCACACTTGCCTTCTCAAGTGTCTGACGTTGGTAGCTTTTCATGAAATAAAGTTGTTAGGATTGAAACTAGTTTAAACAACATGCAGAAATTAGTACTTATTTGACAGAACCATTAAGTAGTCCTATGAAGAGTAAACTTATATATACAATAAATATAGAAACATCAACTTATAATACTTTTGTAACTAATATTTTTGTTGAATGCCCCATGTGAAACAGTAATATGTGAAATGATTACAATTTTCTTTGCATCCAAAAAAACATTCTAAGAACCTTCTGGAGGCAGGAGCCCTGCCTGCACTTTGTAGATAGGCAGTAATTTATCCAGCATTGTTTTCATGGAAATAAATGTAAATATCTACTTCACAGTACATTTTTAACCTTGAGACAAAAGAAATAAAATATCTTGGTTCATCATGGGCCTTGGAATTTGCTGGCTTAAGCAACATACATTCTGTCAAATAAAAAGATCTACTTTCAAATGCTATGATAACACTCTTGCAACACAAAAATGAGGACAAAAAGGTTGGACTCTTAGAGCTTATGCAGGATATGAGGAATCCTGAAGACATTATTATGAGAAACTGTGTATCTTGCCTACCTTCTTTTTCAATAAACTTAATTGCTGAAACCAAGGCTAATTAGGATCAATAACATTGTCTTCTGAATAGCCCAATCCACTCCAAATAAAACAAATATTAATCAGACAGAAGATTCCAAAGGGATAACTCTGTGTTAGTCAGGCTGAGGTCATGGGGACACCAAATCTTCGCCAGGGTACAGTATTTGGCTTTGTGTCTGAATGTCGTGCGTGACAACCTGGCTCTTTTCATTTGCCAGGACTCTGAATGTTTTCACTTTAGCACTGCAATCGCTGAACACTGATTTCAAAGAGCTGAAAATATGATCAAAGAAATTATAACAGAACCCAAGAATTGTACATCTTTCTGTCTTGAGTTAAGCTACTCAAGTAGCTCAGAGTGACCGTTACAAGAGTAGGTCTTGCCATAGGATGTTACAAGCCCTGTGGTGATATGGGCGGTGCTTTTCCATTTCTTGCAAGACAAAGAAATAAAAGAGCAAACTTATTTTGCACAGCCAGTTTTGTGGAGCTCCCAAACAATTCAATTACCCAGCTAGTATTAAAAGTGACATTATGTAAAAGTCTCTAATTGTGTAAGAGGTAGTCTCAAATCCTTCCCAGAGCATTTGGATGGATAAAATTAATTGAAGAGAGAAAAATAGACCAAGAAAAAGGAACAACACTGAACAAGCAGTGTTCTTATTTCACACCCAGGAAACTACATTTTCTCTAGGATGACTGCAGCCACACTTTTCCTTCCCTGGCAGCAGCTGTCAAAGCCAAGATGTCTTTACCCAACTACAGAAAGTGGCTAGTCCCGATCATGCCACCCTGTCTGCTGCCGCCTATTGTTTTATAAATGTCTTTAGCTCAAGTGTCCTGAAGTGTGGTCCCTCATTCAACGTTTACATTTTAAGACACTGGTATAAATAAAACAAATAGTTTGAATGGCTTAAGATACAGCTAAGGCAAAGTTGAAGGAAGAAAAAAGGAGATATGCTTTTTTTCATGGAGACTGAGGCAGCGGTTGCAGAAAATAAAGACCATGGTGCTTGAAGTAACAGCGTGCCTACTCTGCACTTCAGTGAAGTGTGGGTACTGGCCTGACCACTTTATTCTCTCTAGATCAGTGCTTCTAGTGTGGACAAGGGGCTGGAAGTGGCCTGCTGAAAATATAAACACAAGCTGTAAGAGTAAGAGTTTGGAAACTCAGAGAGAGTTGATATTACTAGGACATCCAACATATGATCAACCAACATGTTCCTTGAACAAATATAGATGGGTTCAGGTGTTGTTCTTTCCTTGTAAGATGCTTGTAGCACAAACTCTGTAGTTGTTACACACAATAGCAGCTCATGCATGGTGTTTTCAGGTGAACTTGTCAACAGTAGCTAACAAGTGTATGAAAACCAGAAGCCATTTGTTTTCATCAAAGATATTTCAATTTAACCCAAACTTTATAGAATAAATTATTGGGAATGACTGCTTATATAGAAGTAAAACTAAAACTTTAAAATACAGAATCACTCACTTTAGTTATATTAAAATTAAAATTTGCTTTAAAATTTTTTCTTAACTCTCTTCATTATACCTCTGTGAGACTGAATTCTCTAGACGCAATGTTTTTAAAACAAAACAAAAGTTTATCAACATTATCACAGAAATAACTATGCTGTTGATCAAGAATAAATATTTAGGTTAAAAGCAGGAAGCAAGTTCATTTGTCCCCTCAAATATTAATATACATGGTATTCATTCAAATGATACATATGTATGAGTTTCATATGAGGATATCAGTATTTTATTATAACTTCTGACTAATTATGGTTGTACAATGACAAAAAACTATATGTAACAGAAAATTTCTCTGTTAATGACCTATATGCACAATTTAATAAAACAAGGTTTTATTTTGGTGTTTAATTTTTTCTTCTTTTTCCTTATAGTATGTTTGCTCTACATTTGCCAAAATTTTTCTAATGACACAAGTATTAAACATATTGGAGGTTTATAACTTGTATTTTTGTCATTTTTATTTATTAGTACCTTATTTATTGCATTTTACAAAACTGTTACTTCACAGTGAAAATTAAAAACAAAGTAAATAAGCAGAAATTTTCCTTATGCAAACACCGTTACAGCTGCATGTGCCGGACGGAACTCCTATATGGCAATTGGCTGTCTGACCGAGGCAACCCGCAGGCCACCTCACTAGTATCCATTACTCATTTATGTCGTTTCAATCCTCACACATTTCAGCAAACCACAACGTTCCCAGCATCCACCTCATCTTCTGCTATATGGATTTAACCAATGCATAACTTAAGGGGTTTAATTCTCTTGTTTCACTGACAATTGATGTTGAAAAATATTTGATGTTTATAAGCCATTTTCCTAGTCAGATTTGGAAAGCTTTTGTGCGATATAGAGATACTAGGTGCTTGTTATAACAGGGTTTTTCCTGTGGGAAAACGAGTTACTCCAAGATAGATTAAGCCTTTGGGGTTATTCAGTGCTTCACCCAGTGCATAAAAACCAACAGATCTCTCTGTGCAAAGGCAAGGAATGGCTAAGTCTGGTGATTTTACTACCACCCCAGGGAGCTACCTACCACCAGCCTGATAGTACAACCACTGGTATCATGCTGGCTCATAGCGTTGTCCCCAGAATGCTGTATTTTCTGCACATATCACCTGGCGAGGGTGAAGAGTCAAAAGGGCCAGTGAACCAGAATAACAATACTGTTGCTCAGAAGGGAAGAAGTGAGTCTGGAGACAATACCAGAGAGAAAGGTGTTTTTTAAAGTGGGTTGTTAGAGCAAAGCCTACAGCATGGGTTGTTGCTTGAGGAAAATGAGCTCAGAAGGAAGTGCTTGCACATAGGAGAGTGGGTAAAAATGTGGACTTTACATGTTCAAATGTTTTTCTTTCTTGCATGTCCTGCTGCCTAATCTTGCTAAACCTAAAATACTTCAGTTGTGAAATCGGAAATGATACACCTCCAAGCGGTGTGAGGATTAAATGATGGCATGCATATCGGTCATGTTATGAATTCCAGAAATGTATCACAGACAGAACTAACGTATACTGTACCACAGATTTGTTCAGGGCACATAAGCTTCATTCATGAATCTACCTAAAGGATGTCCATGATTTAGAAATGTTTTTAGTTAGAGGTAACAGGAAACTCAAAATACATTGAATGCTAAATGAGTAAGAGTTTGTTTTATCCACATAACATTAAATCCATGGGCACATGATTTCTCACATTAATACAAATGTTTAGCAACATAGTGAGGTGTACAAACACTTTTTATCTCTCTCTTCTGTCATTCCTAGTGTATTGACTTTGCCAGCAGGCTTGTTGTCTCACCCTCTGCAAATGGTATTTACATCTCCAGGGATTTTGTGCAATTGCCAGACAATAAGAGGAGAAAGAGAATAAAAGGCCTTTATCTTTGAAGTCTTTGTCTTTTTATGCATGATGAGGGGCTGTTGAGAAATAGTTCTCCATGAACATTTCAGGTTTGCCGTGTCTGGAAAGGATGTGTTTGAATAGCCAAGGCCTTGAAAGCTAGAGACTCTTCTTTCTCATCTGGACACATTTGCCTATATTCTAAAGCATTACATTAGAGACCTTCTCCTACTTTCCCAGACAGGGTCTGTTCACATTCCAGAGTAAAGACAAGGCTCTCTCGAGCTCCTGACTGGAGCATGGACAGATTGGGTGTCCTAGGTAAGCTCCAACACTCAAAATTTGGGAGTTCCTCTCTTGTAAATCCAGCTGCATATGTGTGTAAGCATCTGGTCCCCATTGCTTTGCCCTGAGGGGATGAGGTTGTGGAGAAATGGTGCCAGGTATTTCTCTGGCTTTGGTTTGACATGAGTATTAAATGATGTATTTTCCTGGCCTGCAGGACTTGTGTTTTTCTGTCAGAAAATGTATATAAAAATGTGGCAGGATAAGTTGTTAGCCTAAAAGGAGGCAAAACCTCAGACTCTGTAGTTGCAGACTTAACAGGAACAACTTTCTTCAAAAAATTTCCCTTATATTTTATTTGAATAGGAATATAGGCGTGATCTTAGACAAATCAATGGCCCCCAAGGATGAGATTTTACAAGTTAATCACTTGGTCTTGGGGCACTCTTCCTTCTGGACAAGGTAACTCCACCCACTCTGGAAGTATAATTTTTAAAAAAGTATTTGTGTGCGTGTGTATGGGGTTAGTAACACACGTAAGGACAACAGGTGTCACAGCTGCCGAATATTGGGGATCTAGAAGTTTGTTAACAATGTATGTGTGTCAATTCTAGACACTAAATTCCCTTGGGTCAAGGAATTGTATCTCATTTATATTAGAATATTATAAAGAGCTTAGTTTAGATTCTTTTACATGTAGATGCTGAATATAGGTTGACTTAATAATGGATTTATGTTAGGTAATAGTATACTATTTCTAAAAATAATAAGTTGTGTTCATTAGTTGAAATGCCTTAACTATGTAGCAGAAAGGAAGGGGAAATATATATCTAAGTCACTGAGTAAGAACAAGTTTTGTTTTCTGCTTGATTGATTCTGGAAGTTTTCTATATACTGGAACATTGTTCCAGTAAATTACAATAATGCCACTTCATATAACTATTATCTTTCTTCAGTTTCAAGGTTGCTTTGGATATTCCATTTCTACATGCTACATGGGTGCTTGAATATTGTAACTGTCAAATTCCTACATGATTTATAAACTGGTAGCTAAAACATCAAGGATGTTGTCAAGGAAAATGTTCCATATTCTTTTAAAATATATTTATGGTCAAAATGGAATAAATATGGGGACGCGTATTTATTCTTAGTGACTTTCTTGTCAAAATTTATTAAACTCACCTGTCAGGTGAGCACTAATCTCATTTTCCGTGCTGTAAAATCAACCTGGCACTGGAACTCCACGCTGTGTTTTTCTAGTGTTGTGTCACTATTGATAGTGCCCATTTTTGAAATTTACAGTTATTAGGCAATGTTAGTAATGAAGTAAATGATGCGACATAAGCCAACTCAACTATAGCTCTGTATAGGAAATTGCTGCTTAGAATATGAAATAAAAAATTTAAGTTAATTACAGCAAAAGAAATAGAGCAATAGCACAAGTTGTGATTATTTTTCTCTTTCTCATTAATAATAGCAAATATTACAATAGAGTGATAGCTAGAAAAATTTTTGTAATATTAATTTATTTAACATAACATGTTAGCCGCAGGTAATTCAGATGTGCCATTGAGGTGATACAGCAGGGTACCACTACACAGGGCTCAGCAGTGCCAGCATCAGCTCTACAAGATAACTGCTACTCTGGGATAGTTGTCCCTAACTCTGTCTAGAGAATTAACTAATCATTATTTGAATTGGCTCCTGACATGCACTTGATTATTAACAAAATGACCATTTTGGCACATGTACATTAATGTGAACTATAAGAGTTCAAATTTTGTCAATCCTTCACAAGAAACCAGTGATCCTAGCGAACTACTTTCCTGTGGTCTCTCCCCGTGTTTCATTCACCCTCTCTATTCGGTGCTTCTGAGATGAGAAGACAGATGCTGCCTTTTCGGACAGTCCTGTATTCCCCGCCAAGGAGCAAACCTCAGACTCGCTGATACACTGGTTTACACTTTTAAATAGATCCATACAAAATAGAGCTGCAAAAATATTTTAGTAATTTCTACATTTACCAATAAAATTAAAAAATGACAATTATTGGGCATCTTCTATGCAATATGCCTTTTAAGAAATATTTTTTGTACTTCATAACCTATAGGTCAACTGATGTTTATTTTTATTTTTATTTTATTTTTAAAAATATATTTTATTGATTATGCTATTACAGTTTCCTCTTTAGTTCCCCCTTTAGTTCATGTCTATGTGTCATAATTATAAGTTCTTTAGCTTCTACATTTCCCACACTATTCTTGCCCTCACCCTGTCTATATTCTACCCACCATCTATGCTACTTATTCTCTGTAGCTTTTCCCCCTCTCTCTTCCTCCCACTCCCCTGTTGCCAACCCTCCATGTGATCTCCATTTCTGTGGCTCTGTTCCTGTTCTAGTTTGCTTAGTTTATAGATACTACTTTATTAAGTTCTCACAATGACCCTGTGGAATTGGTGCTATTTTATATATGGTTGATATGCAATATTAAATTAGTTTCAGGTATACAATATAGTTATTTAATATTTACCATATTTTGCTGTGTATAATGCACACTTTTTTACCCAAATTTTTGAGGGGAAAATAAGGATGCACATTATACATGGGTAGTACTAATTCCATACCTATACAATGTTTTTAATTCCTTTATTTATGCTTATCATTAAAAGTATAACTCTAGAAAGCAATAACAATATCTGTATGCAAAATTATACCCTCAAATACAAAAATTAATGTGTTTCTCAATATAAATAAATAAAAGATTGAATTAAAAAATTCAAACCAAAGATCTTTCCCTGAAAGTTTGGGCCAAAAACATGGATGCAAATTATACACAGCAAAATACAGTATATACCATATATGTATGTGTATATATATATATATTTTTGAAGTTGTAACCATGATAAATCTAGTAACCATCCATCACCATACAAAGTTATCCTCTATGCTGTATATCACAAAGGGTTGATATTATTATGACCATTTTACGAATGATGACAATTGAGGTTTGCAGAAGTTAAGTAATATGCATAAGTTTCTCCACACATTGGTGAAAATTGTGTAGAGATTCAAATCCAGTTGGTCTTCAATGTCCTTTCCATGAAATAATGGTAACTTAACACTAAAATATTTCCAATTGGAGAAAATATTTATTTGATATATTATCATGCAAGGTAGTGTTATTTAGTTCAATGAATACAAGAACATCAAAATTACCCAAACCCTCCAAATTTATGAAGAGAACATTCCAAGAGAAACAACAACCACTGTTTCTTAGAAAATGAGGTGTGGAAGCCTGGAATCATACATAGTACTGGAGAGCAAGGAGGGAAGAAGAAATTGCCCCCAACAATCCTCAAATCATAGACAACTTCTGACACTGACACAAGGTTGTGGGACTTAATGTCAGTTGTTCATTACCTAATACATAAGGTGTAATGTACAAACTGTTGGTAGCTACATCTTCATTAGTGGACAGACTTACTGACCATTTGCTGGATCATACATACTTGGGCTACTTGGGCCCCTTTATCAAGTGCCAATCTGGTCATTCTGTGCCACATGTTCCTGGGAAGACAGAGAAATTTTTGTGAAATTGTCTTTACCCTGATTGGGACTGACAGCTTATAGTGATGGAATAATGACAGTTCTTTCATGGCAATTAAACTGTGGCTTCTGTGCTTGGGTTGTCATTTCTGGAGATGCTTTTTCTGACATAAACCCTCCATCTAGTAGGAACCAGAAAAGATGTATAAAGTCCCTTACACCTTTGATCACCACTGACCTGTTATATATTAGAATTGGTGACCTGGAGCTGAAAGGTTTGGTTTTCCCTCACCAATTATCTCCCTGAGCCATCCACTCTCCTATAAACTCATGATTACCAGCCTTCCTTTGCCTGTCAGGGACCTGATTCCAAAGAAAGGTTAAATAGTTTGTTTTCCAACAACACCCAGAAAGCAGAATATAATTTTGTAACATCCATGAAGGGTAATCACATTTTCACTCATTGGAAAAGAAACAGAACATCAGTACCTCATCACATAAAGAACTCTCGCTGCATTTTGCAAGAAGAGTTGTATTTACCCTCTGGGGTTAGAGAACCCAACACATACATGTGAGCAATATCTACACAATTGAGTTGGGCTACTAATTGACTGGACAGTCAAACTTTCATGCACCCAGGAAAAATGTCAACTTTAATCTATTCAGAATTGCTTCTGAGTAGAATTAAGTACAGAGCAATTTTTATAGAATTAAATCAATCTGTAGGTATAAGTGGAAACCTTTAAAATGCCAAGAAAGATGGTCAGGTATTTAAGTGAACTTTAAAAATTCCTACTGTGCACTAGGCATTGTTATTGTCTATCTTATTTAATTGTTATAACAAATTCATGAGATAATTTTGCCTTTTTTTAAAAAGTTATTTTATAAATGAGGACACTGTTTCAGAAGATGAAATAACCTGTCTATGCTCCTTCAATGAGGATGTGGCTGAGTTGAGTTGTAAATTCAGATCTCCTTGGCACCAAATTCTGTGATTGTCACTCTTCTAATGCATTGAGGCTATTTATCTTATTTCATATATTCCAGACCTTGCAGGATGCCAAAATCATAACAGATATATAGGACTTCCTATAACTCTTCACCCAGCTCCATTTCTTTCTCAAAGAAAAGGGACGGATGACCACCATCACAGGTAGCTGTCTCCACAACTAGTGTGTTGTCCTGGCATGGGGAGTCACGCATCACTTGCACCAGAATATTCTGGGGAGTGATTAAAGATGCTACTTCCTTGGCTGCACACCCGACCTCTGAGTCAGTTTCTGAAAGTTGGGTCCTTGACTCTGCATGTTTAACAAGACTCCCAGGGAATACATGTAAACAAGTTTAAGAACCACTCTCTATGGGACGTGAGAATATGTTTGACTGTGTGAGGCAAACTCTCCTTGTGTCTAGCTGAATATCCTTAACTCTCGTACAAGTACCATTATCCCATAACATTTGTATGTAGCTAGTGTAGCCTCATAGAGGGCTAGGTGAACATCTGTTAGGTGTTACTTAAAAGATCACAAAATATCTCCAAAGTATATTTAAACATATTTTTAAATGCCAAAATATCTTGTTCCCTGGCCAGCAAAGTAGTGCATCTCCACACTAGAGAGTTATTTTTTATCATTATCATCATCATCATCTATAGTCTTGAAGGTTTTATTCCAAATTATTTGCTCTTACATAAGATTTGTTTGTCGATCATTCAAAAGTCCAGAACTCTGTGATTCTTCTTTTTAAATGCCCACTCTCATAATGTAGTAAATGGTCAGCCAATTTGGAAAACTACAGAAAATGTAGAAAACAACCAGCATGGTTGGAGAGCTCGCTGCCCCAAAGTGAAGTAGGGAAGGGAAAAGTGAAGGCTTCACACGGGCAGGGACAACAGGCAGTGGGCACACACCAAAGCCAGCTTTTGTGTTCTTCATGGTGCTGCCCAGTTGATGTCTTACAAGATACATGCTCACATCTGCTCACTGACAGAGGTGAGAAATTCTCCTACTGCTTGTAAGAGAACACACACACATGCTCTAGGACACATTTTTTAAAGAAATTTATGGATTCCTCTATACAGAGAAATTCAAATGCAGAACTTAAAATATAAGCTTTTATTTTACAATCAGCTATTCACATGAGCCTAAAGGATTTCCTAAAAGAATCATGTCTTTTGATGTCTTGATAGTGATATTGAAAACAATGATATATAGAATGTCATATATAAATAATGTATACCTACCTATATATGTATCTTATATACCTATATATACCCATATACATAATAATAGGTATACACACCTATATATGTATATATAAATAGGTATACACACCTATATAAATGGGTGGAACTGGAAAGCATTATGCTAAGTAAAATAAACCAGGCAGTGAAAGAGAGCTACCATATGATCTCACCTATAAGTGGAACCTAATCAACAAAACAAATAGGCAAGCAAAATAGAACCAGAGACATTGAAATAAAGAACAAATTGACAGTGACCAGAGAGTAGGCGGGGGGTATAATAGGGGATAATGGGGAAGGGCCATCAAGGAACATGTATAAAGGACACATGGACAAAAGCCAAAGGAAATAGGTTCGAGGGTGGCAGGTGGGGACTGGTGGGGTGAAAATGTAGACAACTGTACTTGAATAACATAAGAAAATAAATAAAATAAAATTACCTTTAGAAAAATGAAAAATAATAAAAACAAATAAATAAGCAAATTGTAGTTTTAAAATGATCCAGTAGATTTTTTAATTTGTTTTGTTTTCTTTCTGGGTGATTTAGTATTACTATGCAAAATTATGCAAAAATCAAGCATAGTTGTTTCATAAAATACTTTACAAAGTTTTTGTGTTTGACAGATATTTTCAAAGTTTATTTAGTTTGTATTGGACAGATAATGCATCTCTGCTAAATCTAAATTGTGATATATGAAACATGTTTTATAAAGGGATAAAGTTCCTGGCTAACAAACATGGAGAAAAGAATTTGGGTAAATTGTTATGTATCCTGGGTATTAATATAGAGGAAACAGAAAATGAGGATGTGTATTAGGCCCTTTCTAACCCATTTTGTAAGTGCATTATTTTATTGATTAGAGAATATATGAGCCACATATTTCTGCTCTAAAAGAGATGCCAGCTGGTTTTTGTGTGCTCAACAAAAGCCAGCGTTTTTCATCAGTAACAGCATCTGTGTTACTACGGCTGGACTAAGTTGCACTGTGGTAACACACCGTCCCCAGATCCCTGTGGCCTGAAAGAACCACATTTTATTCCTCATTAGCTTTTCACGGCTATCATGGGTAGTAGGTGGCTCTGCTCCATGTCACTTACATTTTCAATCTGAGACCAGGGTAATGGGACCTTTACCATCCAGACCTTTGCCAGATTCTGCAGCACAGAGAAAATGAAGCTTGGGGGCTGTGCATTGGCTCACATTAAAACAAAAAAAAAAAGCTCGGTTTAGTTATATGTGTTTTCTTCACAACTTGTTGACCAGAATGGGTAATGTGACTGCCCAACAAGAAGGGAACCAGGAATTGAATTGTGCTCTGGGCCTAGAAGGAGAAAGATGAAGTATTTTGCAATACTAGGTAGCAAATACATGAAAGAAAATGGTTGAAGTTGAGAAACATTAAAGCCATTTAAAATATGAAAGAACTTTATAGAGAGTAAATTATATGGATATGTACCCATGGTGGATAATGTGCTAAGAATCTGAAAAAAAGTTTTACATTTTGAAAAGCTGCTACCCTTTATCATAAGAGGTCAAAACCACACAGCCTGGCCCTTATTGCCAAAAAGTTGTTAATTTAACACTTTTAAAGTAAGAGTTGTGGTTATTTCTAAAACAGAGAATTTAAAATTTTTGTTAACATTCTTTCCTTCCACAAATAATCACTGAATAATGTATATATCAAGTATCATTCTTATGTGTCCAAATTCAAGAGTAGAGTATAAAAGTGGGACTTTTTTTTTTTTATCTGTATGACACATTCAAAAATTTGTTTTTGTGGAATTCAACTAATTGGTACTAAAAATTATTGGGTATTTATGCCTTAAATCATCAGTTTTATATACTCATTTTAACTGAAAAATCACACTCACGTAGAACACATATATCTTCATATTTAACTCTATCTCTATTAATTTATCTATTTGTACAGAAAGAAGTAGGAGAGGAAGAAAAGGGAGAAAAGGAGAGAGAGTGAGAAGGACTTAAAAGTTAATGTAGTGAATACAGTAATTTGTAATTCTTCGCTGGTATGCTTCTTGACTTTGCCCCACCCATTTTTAACATTTTCTCCTTTGTAATGTGGGCAGTTATGGGACTGACATGAAATACAGTGTTCCGAGGTGCTGGTAGCACTAAAATACCAAGCAAAAATCAGGTTGTAGTAAAAGTAAAATACTCTAGGAATTAATTACAAAGCTCAAATGGGTGATCGGACAAAAATAAATTAGCTGTGTTTGCCTTTGACATATAATGAAAATGTCACATAGGAGTTTAAGATATGAGAAATTATGCCCAATCAATAAAAGGACTTTTGCTGGCCCTGCAGGGCAAAAAGACATGTTGACATTTCTCTGAATTTGTCATTTATCAGGAATTATTTCCTAAATGGAAAACAGAAAAATCTATGTTGGAGAATTAAGTTCATTACCCATTAGTTTTCACATCGTTTCTTTAACATACACAACATATACATCAACATAGCACATTAGTCTTTAAAAATAATCACAATTGAAGCTGACTCTTACTTTTTGTTCATCTTGTCAGCTTGATTTTTAAAATGTTTTCCTCTAGAATTATATTTTAAATTTTCTATAGCAATTCCAAATTAGTACCTGACTAGTACAGAACTATCCTGAGTCCAAGTTGAGAATTAAAATCTACATCTATTTGACACATAAGCTATCCAGAGGCTGATTCCAAGTTATTATTAAGTAGACAAGATATTTCTCCCTAGAAAAGGTGGCATTTGATAAGAGCCTTAAAATATGGAATATGAAGAAAAATTGAAGGTTAATTATTAAAGGAGGTCTTGACAGTGATAGAGGGAGGAAAATTTTAGAAATTAATTATCATCCAATATGGTGGAGAGATTGAGATTTAAAAAATAGAAAAGAACCATATTAAGGTTGAATTCTGTATTCAGGGTTTCAGTCTTTATGGGATTGGCAACAGGGAGCCACAGATCATTGTAGAGAAAAGAGTCACTTGATCACAACTGTACAGTGCTTTGTATATTCCTGAACCAGCAGATTTTTAGCTGAATAAGTGAGAGATTATGTT
>PVKU01015267.1:0-19018 GCA_004027475.1 Anoura caudifer | reverse complement strand
TGTTAGTCTGTACTTCTTAAATTATCTGTTCTGGCTCCCTGGGTTTATGGTATGAACTGCTATGGTCGAATACCTGTGAGATTTAATGGTAAAGTCTCCTCAATTTCCCAAGCTCACTGGTCTTGGGCTGTCATTTAAGTTGGCTCTGTATTTGTCTTTGGGTTTTGATTGTTGTTGGGTCTTTCTTTGGTGGGTTCTTCCGACCAGCTTGTTAACTGATTGTCACTCTGTCTGCCACCTCCTGTATTCTTTTGTGCAGGTGTGGGCAAGTTGCATTGAAGCTGGTTCTTCCATGTGTACAGGGTTTTGAGGATTTTCTCTTGCTCTTGTTCAGTTGTTTGTTTGAGTAATTTCTCCACTATTTAGTTGTATTTCCAGACAGGTTCTGGGTTGAGTTAGTGTGGCTTGCACTCCCTCCTTCACCTTCTTCAGTTGCTATCTGTTGGTGGTTCCTTTGTTGTTGGGTTTCCTCTTCCAGCAAGTATCCTGGTATTCACTGCTTCCACCTACCCTTTTTTGTGAACAATTGGAGGGGGAAGGCAAAATGGCTTAAGACAGCAGGTATGTATTCTATGATATTTAAAGTACCAGCCTGTAGAGAGAAGAGATAAGAGATCCTTTGGGTGTGTATAGTGTTATCCATGATATTCCACCCAACTAGCCCCTTTTTAGAAAGGGTGAAAAGAAGATAATACTTTTGTTGGGTAGGGAAGGACTGTGAATTGGATCTAGAAAGTAGTGAATTTGTGGGAGGTCAGATTGTGAGGTAAAGTAAGAGTAAAGGATAAAAAATAGTTGTAGTGTGTGAGAGACTAGAGTTAACCACAGCAATAATAAAGTTCAGGAAACAGTGAAGTGGACAAAGATCTGAGAGGAGTGCTGTGTAGTATTTACAACTGTATGGAACAGCAATTATTTACAGTTATAATGGAGCAACAATCATATGACAGAATCTATGTGATCTGGATTACAAGAATAGGAAGTATAGGACCTAGAATAGTGTGCTAATGGAACACAATTGAGGTGAAAGACAGTAAATTACCAATACACTATGGAAGAGAGAACAAGGGAAACCTGCCAAATAATGCAATTTAATCAGCCAAGTGAAGACGACTAAACAGAAAGAAGAGAAATACAAAAAATACTAATAAAATGAAAGATGTAAGAGTAATGAAAAAATAATAATAATACAAACATACAATAACTTACAAGTTTTCTGTAGTAACAAAGTGAAATTTGTTTCCCTGTCTCAGCTGTTGGGATGCCCCCTCTTTTAGCCCAACTCTGGTCTTTTCAAAGTTCCAGGTTTTAGTGTCTCACTTGTGTGAATTTAAAAATAAAAATTAAAAAATAAGGAAGGAAGAAGAGATAAAAAGGGAAAGAAAGGAAGAAGAATAAAAATGAAATAAGGAAAGAGAGGAAGATGGATTTAAAAGAAAAAAATTTAAAAAAGAATTACTTAAAAAAAAGCCTTCTGCTGACTTCAAACTGGCAAAACCAGTTATGCTGGTCTTCCTGGCTACAACAGGCTGAGCGGGGATTGGTTTGGCTTTTTTCTCTTCCTGATGGGCACACTGTCAGCCTCTAGCCCAATTCCCTAGAAGCTTTCTGTCCAGCAGGTTCAGGTTCAGGTGCACACTCTCTCCAAGGCTTTAGATGTGAGTGCAGGGACTTCTGTGCCACCACAGGAGCACCATGTGGCTGGGTGGGGAGGATGAGCAGAATGCTCTCTGGCAACTCAGTTTATATATGATATGCATTTTGTCTTTTTTTTCTGTCCATGAATAGAATACATAAAACATTATTTTGCATGTCAGGGATCATTCCATTTCAAAATTTCATGGAAACCCATGTTAGCCAGGGGTGATATTTAATCACTCATATGTAGTCCTAGTAGTATTTTCAGAATTTGCTTATAGTCAGTGTCACTTCTTTCTTATATTCTCTCCTCATTTGACAAAAATGAATAGTAGAAAAGTTTTCCTGAGGGCCATATTGTTTCTCACTTGGTTAGCTTTCCAGAAGATAGTTTATCTTAAAATTCTAATTTAATCATCTTAACCCTAAAGCTTGAAGAAGAGGGGAGTGTAGCTAATATGAATTACATTCTACCTCACTGTAAATCCCTAATGAATTATTTCAATATGCAATATAAATCTGCATGCCCTACATATTGATGACTGCTATCCTTATAAGCTGTTTATAGCACCCCCTTTATGCCAAAAACACAAATAGTAGATTTAAAAAGACCGTTAAAATTAACTTTTCTTATTAATAAGGAGGTTATTTGTTTCAACAAAAATCAGAATTATAAGGTAGTGCTTGATTGCTATGATTCAGGCTGAATTGATTGATGGAAGCACTTTTCTGTGACTATACATGAAATGGAAAGAACAGCAGAAAATACCTGTTGTTTTAGCATATTTCTCAAATGAAGATAAAGAAGTATTATTCTTGTTTATCATTTTTAAGCTCTCATGAAAATTTGATCATCTTTGTACTGATTGGTGTGGCTCAGTGGGATGGATGTTGTCCTGCAAAGCAAAAGGTCACCAATTTGATTCCAGGTCAGGGCGGGGTTGCTATGGGCCAGTTCTCCAGTTGGGAGCATGAAAGAGGTAAGCAATAATAGATGTTTCTCTCCTCTCTTTCTCCTTCCCCTTCCCTCTCTCCAAGAATAAATTTAAAAAATCTTTATAAAAGATGATCACCTTTGAGAATTATAAATACAGGGATAGAGGTTGGCAGGATTCACTTTAAAGGAATTATTTATGATTTTGTCGATAAGTAACCAGAAAATAAGATTCCACCGTTATGCTAAAGTCTTGTCAAAAGCTCTATAGTCCACTACCAGCCTTGTGTTCTGAAAAAAAAATGGATGTAAATTATCATCATAGAAAATACTACCCTGCTTACTAAAAGAAACATGCTAATAAGTCAATTGTATCTAGTCAACTCTGCTGACTTGACACATAACAAATTTATGTTTGTTATGGCATGCAATGTACCTGTTTGACATTCCAATTATCTAGGGAACTGTTAAGCCTTCCAATTAGAGCACAAGCTCCTTGAAAGGAGGTATGGTCTTATTTGTGTTGTCTTATACATATTAGTTGAGATACCTCACACATATTACTTAACTTCTGTGCAATAGTTCCTTTGTGTATAAAATGAATACAGTAAGTCATAATTTGAAAGTATTTATCAAAGTGCTGTTTATGAATAAGGCCTCAATATATGTCAATTTCTTTACCCATGCATCTTACATATGGGAGATTATAGGCAAATATTTGATAAATCATTATGTGAATGATTGAATCATAGGAAGCTATGTAAGCTGAGTTTAAAGTTTACTTACAAGTAATTGGCAAAATTGAATAGGAAAAAAGTACAAAATTATCCAAGATCTTTACCTTATATATTAATTAAATGAGTCCTATCTTACTAGATAGTGGCAATGTGATCATCTTTTATTTTTTGAAAAATCAGAACACTTTGATCATTTAATGTACCATGGTTGTTACCACTTGCATTATATTAGGTCATTGTTGTTAAATACTGGCTTCCTACCTATCCCGTCCCTATGGACATAGTACAGCTTTCCACTCCTTAATTTTAGGCTTAGCCAATTATTTTCTTTGACACATGAGATATTTATTACATTTATAGATATTAAGAGTCCACAAAGTGTAAAATCATAGCCAGATTACATATCTCTTCCATATAGGGAATAGACTAAAATATCAGCATACTAAAAATAACAATGTGATGAAAGAATTATTTAAATGTTACCTCAGTAGACTGAGGAAAGGAAGCAATATACTGGATCCTCAGTCTAGGTTCTCTACACCTCAAGAGCTCTATAAAGATAATAAAAGTTATCTGTATGCTATTTTAAATACTTCAAAAAACATAAGGAAAATATAGTAAATGTCAAATCTAATTATGCATAGGCTAAATAAGATAAATTTATTTGTTTTAGGCTGAAATTTTATCAACACTGTGGTTAAAAAATATCTTGTGTATAAAACCACATATTCAACATATAAATTATAATATCCTCATGTGGAAGTAAATGGATGGCTATAAAACTTCATATAATTTCAATTTGAAAGAACCATCCTTGAGATCTGTTGGACAGATAAAGCACTGTAACTTCCAAATAATCTAAGTGATGCAATTTCTTATTTCATAGCATATAAAAGTCTTATTTTCCAGAATTTCCCTAAGTTTCAATTTCCTATGGGTTTTTACAACGTTACTATGCTCTTTGAAGGGTAGAAATATACTTTAGAGATGTATTTCCTGGAGTCAACTGACCAAATTTTGGGTTTTATTATTTTATTAGGCTTGATTCTAGAGAGCTCGCGCTTAAGGAAATAATTACGAAGAGCTTGTTATCCTATTTTTACATGTTATATTATCACTCAATAGATTAAGGACAAGACTAAGCTGAAAAATGCCTCTTTACAAAATAAATATAAATTTGATCATTAGGACAGGCTGCACAAGGTGATAGAATCTTTAAACAGACTCTGATTGGACAAAATGTTTATTTGTACATATTTCAAATGACTGAAGCAGCTCGATTTCGAAACTCTATCAGACTATCTCCTATTATAAACATATAGGTAAAAACCCAATCTTCTAAAATTAGTTATTGCATTTTAACTTACCACCCTCATTTTTTTTTCCATTTTAGGAACCGTCAGGTGTTTACAAACCAGCAAACCAGGTGCTGTGAATTATTATGCCTAGTGACTTTAGTTACATTGTGTTCATTATGCACACAGTGTACCCTAATGAAATGTGACTGGTTTAACCAGATATGATGTGTCACACAAAGACGTGTTACCCTGAGATCTCTAAAGAGACACATTTAAAAGTTAAGAGACAAGGAAACAAATAATTTGGGAATGGTATTTTAAGATATTAAATTATAGAAAAAAGTAAAATGTAAAACTATTTTTCTTTTCCCAGGTCAGAAAAAATGTGTAAGGTGAATGTATATGTATGTGCAAAAAACATTAAAAATAATATAAATAATAATAAAAGTAGTAATATTATAAAAAATGTCTTTGTATAATGTATAATATAAGTCACACAAATTTAGTTCTTAAAAAGATATTTTATGTGGGCAGAAATGAAATATAATTATGTATTTACTGGTAATATTTCCAATATAACTATTATATCTTATGATTATACCAAACCATATGTAACTGTTTAAAAAAGACTTGGGACTAATGTTTAGAAATAGGGAACAACTATACCTTACTTATTAATTAGGGTTACATTTGCCATTCTATTTGTTTAAATTTCACGTAATGTTTTAATCAAAATTATACATTTACAGAATTTTTAAAATCCAATTATTCTACATGGTTATAATGGAAAAGAAATTAAGCAGTCTCCTTCCCTGTCCCTCCTCATGAAGGATTCCTTTTCACTAGACATAGGTTTTAAACTTTTATCTAACATTTCCACAGCCCTAAATAAAATGCTTATACTACTAGTATTTTTTTTTATTTTATATTGCTTGCTGACTTCCTACTATAAAAGATGAAACAAAAGCACTCACTGTACAGCTCAGTGGATTGAGCACGGGCCTGCAAGCCAAAGGGTCACAGATTCAGTTCCTAGTCAGGGCACATGTCTGGGTTGTGGGCCAGGTCCCACCTGGGGGGTGCATGAGAGGCAACTGCAACTGATGTTTCTCTCCCTCTCTTTCTCTTTCCCTTCCACTGTCTCTAAAAATAAATAAATAAAATCTTAAAAAAAAAAAAACCAAACAGATGAACCAAGGACCAGTGGGATGCAATGATTTTCCCTAGTCACACCTAGCTCATCTGGCTCCTACTTCAGTGTTTAGTCATTTATAATTAATTGATTAGTCAATTAATAAGTTAACTGTCCCATATAATATTACCACATTGGGTATACAAAGTAACTTACAAGACATAAAATATGAGTAAGGCTACTTTGCATTATCTAGTCACAAACTCAAACTAAAAATTATTTTCTATATTAGTATGCATATTCAGAAACATTTGATTAGTAACAAACAAACATAGTCACTTAAAAAAAAGTAGAAATGAGAATCTTTTTGATCCCTGAGAGGTTTCTTTTACAACAATTAATGTTAGCTTAGGACATAGAGTAAGGTTTGCCATTTACACATTAATTAATTAATTAATTATCTTATTTGGAATATATAAGGATTAATTGTTTAGTCATTTATAATTAATTGATGAGTCAAAATACAAAATTATTATATTTTGTGTTTTATTGTTTCTTGGTTTCTTGTTACAAGCACCTTGACTCTTATGAACTATTGGTTCCTTAGAAACAAATACCAATATTGGTAAGTTGGGGAAACTCCAGAAGCATTAGGTCTATATGAACATACATGATAGAGCCTTTGCATCTAGATTGATAGGACCTTAAAATATTATTCATTGTGGTCAAGATTTTAAAACAACCTAAGTATCCTTAGATAGATCATTGGATAAAGAAGGTGTGTACATATATACTATGGAATACTACTCAGTCATAAGAAAAAATGAAATACTGCCGTTTGCAAAAACATGGATAGATCTTCACAATATCATGCTAAGCAAATAAGTCTGGCAGGAAAATAACAAGAACCATATAATGTCACTCATTTGTGGGATATAAAACTGAGATCAACAAATGAATGAACAAGACGAACAAAACTAACAAAGACAACATATGGTAGTTATCAGAGAGAAATGGGGAATGGAATGTATTAATGGGTAAAAGGGGCCAAATATATGGTGATGGAAAGAGATTTAAATTTGAATAGTAAACACACAATGCAATATACAGATGTTGTATTGTAGAATTATACACTTGAAACCTATATAATTTTATTTAGTAGTGTCACCCTAATAAATTTAATAAAAAATAAAGATCTTAAAATTATTTAAGGATTTTCCCTACTGGTGTCTATTTACATTTTCCTTCTATGTCTATCTAAACTACTAGATTAGCCTGCCTTTACAGCATAGAGATTTGTTCTTTTATTAAATGCAAAGCTTAATTTAGGGTAGTAATCCTAATTCAGTAAATCTTAGACAGGATCAGGGCTCATATGACATAGCATGTCATGTTTTAGTCACAGATTGCATAATGTAAAATGTTTACCACATTTTCTAGACTACAATAGATTTTTTAAAAGATGGATTTCACTATTTTTGTATGTATATTCATCTGTTTCTTCCACTAGAGTTTTATCTCCTCAACAGTGGATTCCCTGGGGTACAAATATCATGTGGTACAGAGTCTGGCACATTTCAGGCACAGTGCTTAATAAGAGTTATATTACTAAACTATTCTATATTAAGATCTTACTGTGTGAATTTATATTTTAGGATAGAGTTGAATTTGTGGTCTATGTTAAAGCATAGAATGATAAATGTACCAATATGAGAATTCTCAAAACCTGTTACTTACATGACAGAAGCCACATGTAAAATAATCTTATGTAAATGCACTATAGTGTTAAAAGATTGGTTATAATTAATAGGTCTGTTAATTACTATTATAGCTTATTTAGGTTAGAGACCATGTCTTCCACCTTTTGGATAATAGCCTAGTACCTAAAACAGCATCATGTTTGTAAAGACAGATTAACAAGTGTTCAATTGATTGTAACTCTCTCTGCCCTTTAAAAAACACTAAAATCTCCACTTCTCAAGTTAGTTTTCTTCTACCAGCTTACATTAACATGCATTCACTAGAAACCTAATGTTTTATACCATATGTTATTTGGATTAGAAAAAGGAAATACTATGAACACAGTGAACAAAAGTTAGGACATTAAACTTTGTGAATCGAGTTAACAAAGGCTATTGGATATAGTAAAGCCAAGACAGCTATGTATGACTATATTCAACCCTTGCTTCTCCTATTCTCTTAAAACTGTGTCTTGTCCACAGACCTCTCAGGTTCACTTATGAAAATAAAAAAAACAACTTCTCCATTTCCATCGATTTTAGACATGCTTGCTTGTCTGATTTTAGTGACTTTTTAGTTGTGAATGACATGTTTACAAGAAATAAGAGCAAAAAATAGCTACATTTATCTTGATCATGTCAGACTTGTTGCACACAACATTAAGTATCTGCCACCCTGGCCCTTAACAACTAGAAAAGCCCAACAAAAGACCTCTGTCCTTGTTGCTTATGCATCGGAGTAAACAAGTAGACCTGTGTTCAGTTATGAGGACAATTGGGCCAAAGACTGGTTATGACCGCTGTATTTCCTATATACCTTATAGCAGTATAGCCTTGAGGTTTCATAGGGGAACAGTGTTATAAAGGTCAATGGACAAATTCAATTAAAATGTGTGTATGTAGAATATCTGATATTTTAGGCTACATTGACAAGAACAAACAAATGAGAAAAATAGAACCAGAGGCATAGGAATAGAGAACAAACTGGCAGTGACTAGAGGGGAGGAGGATGGGGCATAATGTGGGGAAAGTAGGGGAAGGGGCAAGTCAAGGAACGTGTATAAAGGACCCATGGACAAAGACAACGAACTAGGGACTGACTATGGGAGAAGAGTCACGGTGGGTGGGGTAGGGGAGAGCAACTGGGAAAAATGTAGGGCAACTGTAATTGAACAACAATAAAAAAGAATATAGAATGGTTATTTTACCCAAGTGTTTCATAGTCAATGAGACAAGACACAAATATAAGCAACTAACTACTAGAAGGCACAATCTGAACAGTAACATAATAGAAATCCAGACAAAGTATAGTGTGAAGCAAGTGAATAAAGAATTCACTCAAAGGGGAGAAACTTAAAGGAGGATATACCTTTGGAACTTATCTTTAAAAAATGTGTATGATGACCTTGACTTTCAGAGACTGAGCAGAGAAGGACAGTCCAGAGGGAGAGAACATGAGTAGAAACAAAGAGCAAAACAAGAACTGTCCAATGTCCCTGGAACAGAGGAAAGGATGATCAGAACTCAGGCTGAAGAGGTACGTGGACACAGATGATGGAGATTTTTAATAGCATGATGAGCAATGTAGATATTATTCAAAAGAAAATTTATAGTTTTAGAGAATGTGAATGACATGATAAATTTTGAAATTTAGGAAGTTTACTGTTATAGGGGTATACTCATTTAGAACAGGCAGAAATAAGAGGTAAAGGAGAATATTACCATAAGACCCAAACATTAAAGAAGGATGTGAATTGGGGCAAAAGGGATACATAGAAAAAAGAGATGTGAAAAATATTGTGTAGTTGAAATAAACAGATAAGATGTAGTCAGAGATTAGTAACAACATAGCAAACACAGGGAGAATGAATTAGATGAGATGCAAAAACACTGTAGGTGAACTGAATGTGATGAAATTGAATACATTAAGAGATGGGAGCAACCAATCATTAAATATTATGATTCCAATTCAAACCCCAAATCAAGGACTAGTGAATTAGTGGTATGCCCCACATAAATTCAAAATATTGTTAAAGACCTATAACATTATTTGGACTCATCTTTATATTTTGGGGACAATTTTGTTTGAAAATCATTTTTTAAAAATATTAGCAAGTTATTGAGCAAGTACATGAGAAGTATTTTCTTATAAATTTGAACATTTGGAGCTTACTTAAGTAAGTGAATGAAAATCATCTTGGGCTCAGTATGTACAAAAATTTAGTATTGGACATGGCTGGCAAATTTTTGCAGGGAGTCTTCCACATATTCAAGTCTTTTTCGTTATTTATTTATTTATTTATTTATTTATTTTTCAAGGTGAGTCATCTCATGTGTAAAACCAGAAAAAAATGTTTTAGAAACCAAAAGTTTCATTTTTGCTACATACCAAAAACTGGGAAATTTTTAATGATAAACTAACTGCATATTTTCAGGTATGGCTACTATTTGACTAAAATGCTGAGTGATTGGGGAGTGGGTGCTGCTAGGCAGAATTAAGGATTGGGACCCTTTTGAGTAGAGGGTAAAGTATCTGTGAATGCATTTAGATATTTATAATTATATTATACTCACACTATTAGCTGCTGTGACACTTTTGTGGCCTATTCCTCTGTTATTAAAATTCTGCAATTAGAATTCACTCTTGCAGACTATGGTGTCAAGACAAGAGCAAAGAGAGCCCACAGATGCAAAGAACTACAGTTCTAAGTGGAGTGAAAACAGCTTCCTTGAGAAAACACTGTAGGTATAATTTGAAGGCATACATAAAAGGACAATGTGCATAATTCAATATTTACTCTGCCTGATGATAATTAGTATTGGAAAGGGTGACATTCTCCTTTCAGATGAGAGTTCTTTCCAGGTAGCAAGGACCATTGAATTTTGTGTTTCTGATGCATACCTTCTCAATCACAGAGACTGAGAAGAAAAAGGCCTCAATTATTAGGTAATTAATGCTCACTAGTTTAAAAAAAAAACTATGCCAAAGTTTTAGTGGCTCATACAAAAACAGATGTTTCTAAATAAATATCTCTCTTGCACAGCTCTTGCCCAAACATGACTCAAAAATCCAGGCTTCTATTTAGTGGTTCTGCTACCCCAGAGGACCTCTTTCAGAATGTTACACACTACATAACCCACATTCAGCCAGCAGATGAAAAGACAAAGTGAGGTATCAAGAAAGACCATGTGCATTTTTAGCAGTCTAGTGTGCATGTGACATCCATCACTGCCCACAATTCATTGACCAGAACTAAGCACATAATACTACCTACATGTATGAGAGTTGGGAAATGTAGTCTTTTTGTATGTATGGGACATTAAGGAAGTGAGGTTGAATCTGGATTCCTAGACATCACAACAGGACATGGTTTGCATGAAATTTAATTATGTTTATGAGGGAAAGCACAGATTATTCTGGATTCAAGAGGAGGATTCCAATATAACAACTGCACAAGTTGTATTGCAGATTTAGGATTGAATTATTTTTGCATAAAAATAAATTCATCAATGAATTTCTTTGTCAGATCTTTCAGTATGCGTGAGGGTGACATGGCCAAAGGAGGACAGTGGGCTAAAATTTTGAGTATTTATTATTGTCTTGATTTCATCACTAATGTGTGACCTTTGGTATAGCTCATAACTATTTCAGCCTATTTTATTTGTAAAATAAGTATACTAATTCTCTTTCATAGTCCCAATTTATATAAGATCCAAACTACAAGTAGCACAATGCACAAAACATGTTAACCTCACTGGTCAAGTGAGAAGAGCTCCTATGCCTTCCTTATTTTCCATCAACTCTGATTTCTTTCTGGTTTCCATCTTATCACACGAGAGTAGTTGTTGAATAGAATATGACTGTCTGGCAGAAAAGGCTTTACAATAATCTCCACCTGTGTCCCCAGGTTGGACAAATGAATACTTTACAGAAGAAGAATATGTATTTCATAAACCATGTCTATTGAGAGATGCTAAAGATAATACATAAAAGAGAAAAAATAATTTTGTTTTAACAATCTCTAGCTGAATTTGTAGCTCTTTCAGATAAAAATAAACCTTTTAATACTGAAAAATTGGATCTAAAATTAGACAAAAAATGGAGTATTTTCCCTCACCCCCCCCTTTTCAGTTTATTTTTAGTACCAAATCATGCAAATATCTTCATGAAGCAGGAGAACAGAATTTTGTATTAGCTTATTCTAAATACAAAATTAGTTAGATAAAGAGTTATTAAATAAGAGAAATTAAGGTACTACCTGAAGAGATATTGTTGACAGAAGTAAAATTAATAATTGGCCTTTTGCAATAGAGTCCTGAGTTATTTGTTCAAAATAAAATTTATTTTATATCATGAGTTTGTCATTAGCTTCTAAGAGTTTGAAATAACTTTGCATAAGGTAAACAAATTTTAAAAACAAAAAGAGGTCAGGTTATTAAATAATAATGGTCTTCTCAGAAATATTAATGCAAGATAAACATGGTAAACTTAAAACTCTCTTCATTTCCTTCCATTTTTAAGCATCAATTACCTGTTAATAATTATACTGACATTTTACCATTATTACCAAATAATATTACATCATCCAATTACTGCTACTTCATTGGTTTGAGTAGGTGGTGTATTTTTCTGAGGACGAAGATAGAGTCCTCAATACAACCTGATAATTTACTCCAATTTAATATTCATTGAACACTTGCTGAGTGCATAGCATTATACAAAGATGCTAAATAGGGAGATCCAAGATGGCAGAGGAGTAAGTGAAAGCTACACTAACCTTCTCCCAGGACCAATCTGAAATTACAATTAAATTGTAGAGAAATCATCCTAAATAAGCACTAGCTGGAGAGAAGCCTGACAACCAAGGACAAAGAGAAGAAACCAATTCACCACAACAATGGTAGGCAGAGTGAAGAAGGTGTGAAAAGTCTGGTTTGGCTCCCACAGACAGCAGCTGAAGTTCTGGAGGGATATTTCAGCAGCCAGAAAGTTCCCATGAGAAGTGTAAGGTCTAAATCCCAAGCTGAGCTCCCCAGCCAGAAGTAACAGAGCCAAAGAGGAATCCAGATAATATCCAGCTGTGAAAAGCAGCAGGGTTTCTACCTGCCAGGGAGAAACTGCTGCAGACACAGAGAGCCTCTTAAAGGACCAGTGCACAAAATTTCTTCTGCAGCCACTTCCCTTAGGCTCTGGTGGAGGAAAGTCAGAATCAACTAGTGATGCAAGAGGAGATTCTGGGGCTGGAGGCCAGGTAGAGAGAACTGAAGGAACAGCTATCAGGATCCCTAGCTGAGTCATTCCCCATACTGCAGAGGCCATCTTGTTCAGGCACAATATCATCAACCTGAAGGGAAGAAATAGCCCCACCCACAGGAATTACTCTGCCCCACCCTAGGATGTTTAAGCCAGAATGCTGATTACAGCTTGATTGGATTAATGACTAACCAGTTTAATGGCTAATTACTTTAGCAGCTAAAGGAGAAAATACAAAGAAGCATACAGAATAGACAGATGAAGAAACAGACCCCAAATGAAACAATAGAATTCTCAAGAAGAACTAGATTAAATGAAGCTAAGCAATTTATCACATAGAGAGTTTTGAGTAATGATTCTAAGTATACTCAACAGCGTGGAAAAAGACATAAAGCCCTGGCTGGTGTGGCTCAGAGGATTGAGTGATGGCCTGCAAATCAAAGGGTCACTGGTTCAATTCCCAGTCAGGGCACATGCCTTGGTTACAGGCCAGGTCCTCAGTTGGGGGCACTCGAGGGGCAACCACACACTGGTGTTTCTCTCCCTATCTTTCTCTCTCTCTCCCCATTCTCTAAAAGTAAATAAATAAAACCTTTAAAAAAGATACAGGAACCAAGAAAAGGAAGAGTCAGAAATAAAGGATGCACTATCTGAAATAAATATTACACTGAAATGAATAAACAATAGGTTAGATGAAGTAGAGGACTGAATCACTGTTTTGGAAAACAAAATAGAAAAGAGCACCCAGGCAGAGCAGCAAAAAGAAAAAAAAAGAATTTAAAAAGTTGAGGAGAGCTTAAGGAATATTTTGGACAATGTGAAGCATAACAACATCTGTATTATAGAAGTACCAGAAGGACAAGAGAGTGAACAAGTGATTGAAAATCTATTTGAATAAATAATGACTGGAAGAGTCCATAATCTGGATAAGGAAAAAATCACACAAGCTCAGGAAACTCAGAGAGCCCCAAACAAGTGGGGCACAAAAAGACCCACCCAAAGATGCATAATAATTAAAATGCCAAGGCTTAAAGACAATGAGACAATCCCAACAGTCACAAGAGAAGAGGCAGTATTTATCTCCAAGTGAGCACCAATTAGACTGTCATTTCGATACTCAACAGAAACAGATCAGGCCTCTAGGGAGTGATTTGAAATATCCAATGTGATGAAAATGAAGGAACAACAAGCAAGGCTACTTTATCCAGAAAAGTTATCATTTAAAATCAAAAGAGAAATAAGGACCTTCCCAGATTAAAAAAAAAAAAATCTTAAAGGAATTAGTTAACACCAAACCAGTATTGCAACAAATGTCAAAGGTCTGGCTTTAAGAATAAGAGGAAAAACAGAAAGAAAAATAACAGAGGAAAAGAGTATAACAATAAAATGGCACTACATACAAATATTTCAATAATCATCTAAAATATAAATAGCTTAAATGTTCCAACCAATAGACACTGGATAGCTGAATGGATAAAAAAAAAAAAAAAAAACAAGACCCAGATATATGCTCCCTCCAAGAGACACATCTCAGATCAAAACACACACACAGACTAAAAGTAAAGGGCCGGAAAAAGGATATTTCGTACAAATGGAAAAGAAAAAAAAGCTGGGGTAGCAGTACTTACAGCTGACAAAATAAACTTTAAAACCAAGGCTATATTAAGAGACAAAGAAGAACACTACATAATAATAAAGGGAACAATCCAACAAGAGGATAAATCCCTAGAAAACCTTTATGCAACCAACATCGGAGCACCTAAATCTCAAAGCAAATCTTCATGGGCATAAAGACAGAGATCAACAGAAATACAGTCATAGTTAGAATTTTAACACCCATTGACTTCAATGGATAGATCTTCTAGGCAGAACATCAACCAGGAGAAAGTGACTTTAAATGACATACTAGATTGAATAGATTTAATTGATATTTTCTGTACATTTCATCCAAAAACAACAGAATATACATACTTTTCAAGTGCACATGGAATGTTTTCTAGGATAGACCAGTATTAGGACACAAAACAAATCTCAATAAATTAAAAAAAGACTAGAATAATATTAAGCATCTTCTCTGACAACAATGCTATGAAACTAGAAATCAATCACATGATCACTGAAAAACACACAAAAACATGGAAGCTAAATAACATATTATTAAACATTGAATGAGTCAACAATGAGATCAAGGAAGAAATCAAAAGATATCTGAAACAAATGAAAATGAGGACATAACAGCCTCAAATCTGTGAGACAACTGGAAAAACATTCTTAAGAGGGAAATTCATAGCATTACAGCCTTATCTCAAAAAACAAGAAAAAGCTCAAATAAATAATCAAACTTCATACTTCAAGAAACTTGAAAAAGAACAACAAACAAACCCCAAAGTAAAAGGAAGGAAATAATAAATATTGGAGTAGAAATAAAGAAAATAGAGCCTAAAAATATGATACAAAAGATCAATGAATCCAAGAACTGGTTATTTGAAAATATAACCAAGATTGTCAGACATTTAATGAGACATCAAGAAAAAAAGAAAAAGGAACCAAATAAATAAAATCATAAATGAAAGAGGAGAAATCACAACTGACACCAAAGAAATACAAAGGTTTCTTAGAAAATATTATGAACAACTATATGCCAACAAACTGGACAACCTGAACAAATAGGATGAATTCCTAGAAATATGCACACTTCCAGAAATAAATTAGCAAGAACCAAGGAATCTGTATAGACAGATTACGCCTAATGACACTAAAGCAGTAATAAAAAACTCCCAACAAAGAAAAGCCCTGTACCAGATGGCTTCAGAGGTGATTTTTGCCCAACATTCTAAGAAGAGCTAACACCTCTGCTCCTCAAAATATTTCATAAAATACAAGAGGAGAGAAGGCTCCCAAACTCATTTTATACACTACCCTGGTTCCAAGACTAGATAAAGACACTACAAGGAAAGACAATTTTAGGCCAGTATGGCAGATGAACATAGATGCTAAAATCCTCAACAAAATATTAGCACACCAAATACAGCAACCTATCAAAAAGATCAGAGACCATGATCAAGTAGGATTTATTCTGGTAACGCAAGGATGGTACAACATTCACAAGTCAATAAATATGGTGCACTAGATAGAAAATGAATTATAAAAACCACATGATCATATCAATAGGTGCAGTAAAAGTTTGTGATAAAATCCAGCAAATATTTAAGATAGAAACTCTCAGCAAAGTGGGAATATCCAAACCATACCTAAACATAATAAATACTTAATGGGCAAAAACCACAAGCATTTCCCTTAAGATCAGCAACAAGACAGGGATGACTGCTTTCACTTCTCTTAACATAGTATTAGAAGTCCTAGCCACAGCAATCAGATAAGAAGAAATGAAAGACATCCAAATTGGAAAGGAAATAGTAAAACTGTCTTTATTTTCAGATGACATGATACTATATGTCAAGAATCCCAAAGATTCCACCAAGAAATTATTAAAATGGGTAAATTAATTCAGCAAAGTAGGTTGATATAAATTAATATCCAGAAATCAGTTGCATTTTTATATGTCAATAATGAACTATCAGAAAGGAAATTAAGACAACAATTCCATTCATGATTACTTCAAAAAGAATAAAATACCTAGGAATAAACCTAACCAATGATGTAAAAAAAAAAAAAAAAACCTGTACACAGGAAGTTCTAAGATACTGAAGAAACAAATTTAAGTAGATACAAATAAGTGGAAAAACATACTATGTTCATGGATTGGAAGAATTAACATCACTAAAATGTCCATACTACCCAAAGCAATCTAAAGATTCAACACAATTCCTGTCAAGGCCAGGAAAAATGGTGGCAGGGGGAAATAGAGACAACAGTACTTAACAACAATAAAAAAGATTCAATAAGTCTTTCACAGAAATGGAACAAGTATTTCAAAAATTTATATGGAACCACAAAAGACCCTGCATAGCAACAGTGATCCTGAGACAGAATAATGAAGTTGGAGAATTACGCTACCTAATATCAAACTATACTACAAGGGCATAGAAATCAAAACAGCCTAGCACTGGCATAAAAACAGACTCATAAATCAATGGAACATAATAGAGAGCCTAGAAATAAATCCACACCTTTATAGTTAATTAGTATTCAACAGAAGAAGCAAATACATACAATGGGCTAAAGATACTTCATTAAGTAAATGGAGTTAGGAAAATTCAACAGATATATGCAGAAAAATGAAACTAGATCACCTTCTTACACCACACACAAGAATAAATTCAAAATGGATGAAAGACTTAAATGTTAGACAAAAACCATAAAAATCCTTGAAAAAACATAGACAGCACAATCTCAGACATTGCTTGTAGAAATTCTTCATTGGATATATCTGCCCAGTTAAGGAAGACAAAAGAAAAAAATAAACAAACAGGACCACATGAAACTGAAAAGGTTTTGTACAGAAAAGGATATCATAAAATAAAAAAGATAACCTGCAGAATGGAAGATCCTGTTTGCTGATATATCTGTTAAGGGTTTATATCCCAAATTTATGAAGAACTCACAAAACTCCACACCAAAAGAACAAACCATCCAATTAGAAAATGGGGAAAGGACCTGAATAGACACTTCTCCAAAGAGGACATTCAGGTGGCTCATAAACACGTGAAAAGATGTTCAATGTCAGTAATCAACAGAGAGGTGCAAAAAACAAACAAACAAAAAAAAAAACAAATGAAATACCATCTCACACCTGTCAGAATGGCCATCATCAATAAATTAACAAAAAAGTGCTGGTGAAGACGTGAAGAAAGGGGAACCCTTTTGCACTGTTGGTGGGAATGTAGACTGACATAGCCACTGTAGAAAGCAGTATGGAGATACCTCAAAAAGTTAAAAATGTATATGCCTTTTGACCCATCCATCCCACTTTTGGGAATATATCCAAAGGAGCAAAAAACACTAATTGAAAAGAACATAAGCACCCTCATGTTCATTGCAACATTATTTACAAGATATGGAAGCAAACCAAGTGTCCATCAATAGATGACTGGATAAAAATAACCATGGGGAATTTACACAATGAATTCTACTTGGCCTTAAAAAAGAAGATAATTTTACCCTTTGAAATAGTGCAGATGGACCCAAAGAACATTATATTAAGTGAAATGAGCCAGCCACAGAAAGACAAGTACCATATGATTTCACTCATATGTGGAATCTAATGAACAAACTGAACAAGCAAAATGCAAACAGACTAATAGTTGGAAAGTAGATGACAGCTAGTAGGGGTGGGTTAGTGTTTGCAGGGATTGAGCAAAAAAGGAAAAATTACTCATGGACATGGACAACAATTTTGTGATTCTGGGAGGAGATGGGTATGAGGAAACTGAATGGTAACATAAAGAAATGCAATAGAGATTGCATTAGGATTTCCAGCCAAGATGGAGGCGTAGGTAGAAACCCTTCACTTCATCATACAAGCAAAAAGAGGATAACAACCCATATAAATCATTAAACAACCAGAAGTGCCAGAAAATCAAGCTACAGGGAACTGCGACAACTACGGAATAAAAGAAACAGTTAAACAGGACAACCAGACCAGTAAGGTGGCGGATGGAGAGAAAATGTGGTGAGGCAGTGGACCGTGGGGATGGGGCTGGCTGCAGCAAGGTGGCAGGCTGCATGGGAGGGGCTGACTTAAGGGGAAACTGAGACTCAGAGATGGCTGTGGTCTAAGACTGTTGCTGCGGTGGGAGAAACTCCCAGTCTCACATGAGAGTTCATTAAAAAGTGTGCTAGAGATGAGCAGGTGAGCTGCATTGTTCCCTCTTTGGCTCCTCCCCTACAGGCAGAGCCCCAGCGCAGAAAGGAGGTTTGCTCCATCATGGTGAATACATAAGGCCCCACCCCCTCACAACTTTAGAGGAGTCTCAAAGAAATAGGGCCAAAATGAAAGAACACAGCAAAAGCTCAGAAAGAGAGCTATGCAATGAGGATATAGCCAACCTCTCTGATGGAGAATTTAAAGCCCTAGTAATCAAAATGCTCACAGAACTGATTGAGCTTGGTGAACAAATGAAAGATACTCAAAATGAAATAAAGCAAAATATTCAGGGAACCAACAGTGACAGGAAGGAAACTAGGACTCAAATCAATGATTTCGAACAAAAGGAAGAAATAAACATCCAACCAGAACAGAATGAAGAAACAAGAATTAAAAAAAGTGAAGAGAGTCTTACAAACCTCTGGGACAACCAGAAACATTCCAATATCCAAATTATAC